>VSMD01109399.1:0-14664 GCA_008750895.1 Mirza zaza | reverse complement strand
CAGGTTCTTAGCATGGACAGCAAATGACTTAACCCTAATCCTGGCTGAGTACCTCTACATGTAACACCCGATGAAGGCCAGGCCTAAAGAACCAGCCAGGGCTTGCCTTCTTTATTCCAAAATACTCTGAGTACATTCAACATTTTGCTCAGTTAACAGACTCCCCAGTTTATAGATTATTTTTACCCAATGCATTTCAAATTGAGTGCTTTTTAATGAGCTAGGATATATAATATATATCCTGTATATATCCTATATAATATATATCTTATATATCTATATTAGTTTCTATTTTATATGCCTTTCTAAAAAAAAGGTGAAGAATTTTAAGGCAATGACCACATTAAATATTACAAAAATAAAATGCACTTATTGTAAAATATCTAATGATATAAGAAGTAAAATCTCACCTGCTCCTCTATAATGCCATTCCTGTGAGCTGTCCATATACTGGTAAAGCCATCTAGACCTTTACTCTTGCAAACACTAACACAGATACAAACGCACATGGAATAAATGTAATCATACTATCTACACCGCTCTGCACCTTCATTTCTTTGTAACATAGGCAGTCAGTCTGTACAAATCTAGCTTTTTCTCTTGGATGCCTGCGTGGTATTCCCCACTGCAGGTGATATGCCATTTATTTTTTCCTAGTGTCAGACAATCCTGTTATACCAAACACATTTTAGTGTTCCATAAACTTGTCTATCTCTACTACTAGACTTAGCTTTTCTGAGGACAGAGATTAGAGATCCAGTTCCTCTCTGTATTACTATCTTTCAGAACAGCCCTGGGCAAAGAGCAGGTGCTTGAGAACTGCTTCATGAATGAACAGAGAGATGATGTCTACTGCGGCTCTATATAATTCAATAAACTTGACAACAGTGTTCTTTAAAACAATGAGCGCATCCTCCTACAAGTCATCGCTCTTTTTCAGCACAGAAGAGGTGCTCAGAAGCACAGGGAAGCAGGAAAGATAACAATTCAAACAGTCCACACTTAATTGAGTACTTACTATGTGCCAAGTGTTTTCATAGTTTAATGCATGTATCAATAGTCACTGAAAATCTATGAGGAAGATTCTATTATGATTCCTCATTTCACAGAAAGGGAAATCAAGCCACAGAGTGATGGAATGACTTGCTCAAGGTTCTCACATGTGCAAAGCCTAGGCCCTTATCCCAGAATCTATTGCCATTCACACATGAACCGTCTGTTCAATGGGACAGGAAAGTTCTGCCTATAACAGGGGATGTGCTCAGGATCTGTTAAGGTGTCCTACGTCCTTGACAATTCATCAACAAGCTCATTCCCTGCATGTGCCCAGGGGTTGCCAACTGCTAACTTCATTTCATTTCCCCCTCTGTGCTCCTTAATGTTCATGGGAAAGTTTATCTCATTTTCTATGAATAAAATGCCATTAGGTGGTGATGCTTATAATTAAAGCAAAATTTAAAACTCTGAAAAGGTGATACCATTAGTATTTTTATTATAAAATATTTTAAATACTCATGTATGACATTTCTGAACCTGAAGTGTACTGCTCTGATGTAGGCATGTATCAGAAAGGACTTTTTTTTTTTTTTTGTGAGAGAGAGTCTCACTCTGTTGCCCGAGCTAGAGTGCCATGACATCCGCCTAGCTCACAGCAACCTCCAACTCCTGGGCTCAAGTGATCCTTCTGCCTCAGCCTCCCGAGTAGCATGGACTAAGGCATGAGCCACCATGCCCGGCTAATTTTTTCTACATATTTTTAGTTGGCCAATTAATTTCTTTCTGTTTTTAGTAGAGATGGGGTCTCACTGTTGCTCAGGCTGGTCTCGAACTCCCGACCTTGAGCAATCCACCCGCCTGAGCCTCCCAGAGTGCTAGGATTATAGGTGTGAGCCACCACGCCCAGTCAGAAAGGACTTTTAAGAAAGGACTTTTTCAAGCCCTGCGTGGTGGCGGATTGTTCAAGGTAGGCTGGCTGGGGCAATAATGTAAGAGTCTGTCTCAAAAAAAAAAAAAACAAAAAAAGAAAGGACTTTTTCATATCCTAGAGAGATGAGAATGAGTTAAAGAAAAAAAAATTAAGACTTCAAAGGCACCTTGAACATTTGAAGGGTCAAATGAAGGATTTTAATGTGGCCAACCTCAAAAGCCATTAAAAACATATGCAGTCCCAAATTGGAAAAGTCAACAATCTCTTGTCAAAATACATGCATGAATTTGACTTTAAAAGACCCAGGTATTAAAAGCCAAATATCATCCTTAAGGGAAATTGTAAGACCTATCTGGAAAAGCTCCAAGTGATTTAAGGTATAAAAGACACACGCACACACACACACACACACCCCACCATGCACATGAATCTTATTTCTTTATTTATGGAAGGATGGATTCGGCGCCACCAAAAACTCTTTAAAAAACCATTTACCATGAAAAGATATTTCCCAAGGTATATATAATAGTAAGTGTATAGCTTACACTTATTTTAATTAGTAGGGCAATTCTGATCATTTACAAAAAGTATTAATTGTGAGTAAAAGGTATAATTTTGAAAAGAATATTACCTACATTCTACTAACCAGAAATCTCTACCAACTGGCACTTCAGCACTTCTCAAGTTCAATCATAATTGATTTTTATACTTAGAAGCGCTACAAAATTTTCATGTTAATTAAGCTTCATTATAATTCAATTATTTAACTCAGAAATTCATTCCAAGCAAGATGAACAAAACACTATACATGGCATAAGAATGGATTTCAATTTGAATCTCAGCGTGGCCTTTGGCAATACAGTTTACTTCCTTGATGTGAAGTCTTTTCACCTCTCAAACGATGGTATCATCACTTGCTTTGCCTGCCCTTAAATATTGCTTTAATGTCAAATGATGTGGTAGGCACAAAAGTATTTTGCAAACTTTGAAAGACTATGTGAATGTGCATCAGGTAACCATAACAAGAATTTAACTTAACTTAAGTTATGCTATATATACACGAAAGTACTATCATTTAGTGATCTCACTACATTTAAATCTTCTGAAAGTTCAAAGGTGATCACACACTAAGAAAAGTACGATCTTCTAAGAGATTAGGAATATATGGATTAACTAGGTCACTCTCCACCATCCAACTCATTTATGAAAGCTTTTTAGGACTTTTAGTATTTAGCAACTAACAAAGGCAGCAACCAAGTCAAGAGCAAATTCCTTTACCTCCTAATCTCATCTCCCAGTGGCTACTGGTTTTTAGAAAACAACTATGTGTCACAGGCCTTATGTCGGTCCGGAAAAACATGATTTCTTTTTAACTCTCAGAACAAACCTTTAAAGTTTTATCATTATCCTTATTATACAGACAAAAAAAAAATGGAGGCTCCAAATAAGAAAAGAATTCTCTACTATCACACGGTAAATAAATGATAACAAAGATTCAGACACAGGTTCTCATCTCACATTCTAATTATATCTCTCTGTATATCATTTTGTCTCTCAAGGGATAGACAACCTACTAGAAAAAGAAGCAAGAGACTTGAACAGGTACTTCATGAAAGACTACAGCCAAATGGCCAATAAAGGTTCTTGACTTCATTCGTCACCAGGGAAATGCAAAGTAAAACCATAATGGGGTACTTCTACACACTTGCCCGACTGGCTAAAATTGGGAAGAAAATACCAAGTCCATGGAGAGAGAGCACTGCTGTTGGGACAAAACATTGACTGAATGCTTCAGAAAGCTGTTTCCCAACATCTACTGAAGCTGAATCTATAATACGCGTACCGTACCCTATGACTTGGCAATTTCATGAGTAGATTTGCATCCAGTGGAAATGCATATGTAAACACTTACAATATGGCATGCCACAACTGTTTATAACAGCCCTATTTATGACAGGCCCAAACTGGAAACTATCCAAATGCTCATCAGGACAAAATAGTGTACATGCTGAAGGAGCCCATTTGAATAAAATTCAGAAATGGGAAAAAATTATCCATGATATTGGACATCAGATTAGTGGGTACCCTCAGAGAGGAGGGGGGCAATTGTGATTGGAGCAGAGGATATGGGTGCTCACTGTGCTTGGGGTCCAGTTTGGGTGTTGGTTACACGGGGTGCATTCACTTTGTGAACCTTCCCCAAACTCAACCCTTACCCACTTTTCCATGCATGTGTTAGACTTCGATAAAACGTTTACCAGAAAGAGTATCAATCTCTGCTCCCCAAAGCATGCAGATGTTAATACTTTAGAAGCATTTTACAGAAATGCACGCACAGCTTACCATGTTTATATAGCCTTTTACATTTAAGAGTATTTATTCAGCAGACAGATTTCATGTCCTTTCATATGAAACAGCAAGACAGTTGAGCTAAACACAGGAATTACTTCTGGGATACAAAGCTGAGTTCTACAAGAATGACTGTTAGGTGTAAACAAAAGACGACTCGATCTTGAACGTAAGCAATAGTATCTAAAAAGAGAGGCTGATGCATCAAGTCTCATGGAGAAAGGGCTACAGCCTACAGACAGGGCTTGTTGCTCACAGAGGACGTTTGGGATCTGAACGGACCCTGGAACAGGTGAGGCAATGGAGCCTAATATAAGCAACAGCTCTGGCCAGGCGAGGTGGCTCATGCCTGTAACCCTAGCACTCTGGGAGGCCGAGGTGGGCGGATTGCTCGAGGTCAGGAGTTCGAAACCAGCCTGAGCAAGAGCGAGACGTCTCTACTGTAAATAGAAAGAAATTAATTGGCCAACTAATATATAGAAAAAATTAGCCGGGCATGGTGGCACATGCCTGTAGTCCCAGCTATTCGGGAGGCTGAGGCAGGAGGATCGCTTGAGCCCAGGAGTTTGAGGTTGCTGTGAGCTAGGCTGATGCCACAGCACTCTAGCCCAGGCAACAAAGTGAGACTCTGTCTCAAAATAAATAAATAAATAAATAAATAAATAAATAAATAAAAGCAACAGCTCTGAAAGGTACAAACCTAGAAATGAGGATCTGCACCATATGCATGTAACTTTCTTTGAAACCCACATAACTTTTCTATTCTTTCTGAAAGACAATGTTAGAGTAGGAGGAATCCTTAAGCAAGCTGTCATACTAAAAAAAAGAGGTATAAGAGCTAGCGGAAGATTGAGATACATACACGAGCACACACGTACGCATGTATGTCAACTGAGTTATATATCTTATATATGTTCTCTATATAATTATATCTAGTTGATATCTTACATACACATATGTATGTATATAAATGTTGGAATGTAGCCCTGGTATGATCTGAGTTGTCATTCCCCAAAATTGACAATATATATATTTTTTGGTTGCCAAGAGATTTATTACAGTTTGGTAAACCCCTGAAAAAACCAGAAATAACTAAATATCCAACTTTAGCAGACTAGTTAAATAAATATACAACATCCAAAGGGAAAAAAACATTATGTAGTTAATAAAAAATAAAAGTATAGGAAACTATTTGACAGCATACCGACACTTGAAAACATGGAAGAAAACTATTTGATCCAATTCACAGACACACACTCGCACGCTCAAAATATAACCTCTAAAACGATGTAAGACAAAATGCTGGTAGTAGTTAGCTTTGGGGAGTAAGATAACGATCACATTTCTTCTTTGCACTCAGATGAATTTCTGAGCTTTTCTAAGACAAACAGATATTTCAGGTATGATCATTTTTTTAAAGTTATTTTTAAAATATGTATAGCCTACCAATCTTCCAACCAAAAGCTTCTACCACCAGCTCTGCCCTTGGCATTGAGGAAATTCACAGGAACATATAAAAATGAGTTCTTACACACAGAGGTCATTAAATGGAGGTTAGCTGAGGCAACTGGAGGTTTACCAGCACGGGGCTCTCAGTTCTATCCACAAAGCCTGCTAAGATTTGAGAAAGGACACAGGACGGTCCATCTAACGTGGCAAAGACCCAAAGCAGTAGTAGCCCACAAAGGGGTCCAGCTGCCCCTTGCTCTGCTGATGACATGATTATTCGACGAGCAGCCTACAGACTATCATCTGCTTTGCAGGCAATCAGAGGTCTCACTCATAGAGAGAAGCACGGTGGGTTCTTTTTCTCCAAGGAAGTAAAACAGACTTTGGATTTACTGTACCCACTGCTCCAAGTTGGCCATCTATAGAGAAAACTGCAACCCACATATTAAAGTGTCAAAAAAAAAAAAAAAAAACAAAGGAGCAGTTAAAACAGCAGCAGGTGGGTTACAGGTTAGGGTTCCCAAGAGAGAAACATGCTAAAGTAAAGGCAAATTTATTTTTAGGGCCCAAAGGTAAGAATTTCTTTTATCTTTAACACATTGACTGCCACACTAGAAAAAAAAAATTTTTTTTTCCCTTGGGGCCACAGTGTTTTATTACAAAAATAAAGTAAAAACTTCAAGAATAAAACAATTCTAATTTAATGAAAAATGTGTTAGTTTTTATTGTTTTCTGTGCATGAGTTATGTGCCATTTGAAAAATAATTCTTGCTGCTCCCAAGGTGAAGAGATGTGTAAGTTACCTATGCTTCACGAGGCCCAGGGCTCAAAGCTAGTGTGAGTTAAATACAACTCACATGGTAGTTAATGTGTTAAAATATATTTATGGTATATATTTTGTGGTTTCTTAACCAAAACATAGGGTAAAAAGTTTAAGAATTAGCAGATGAACCAAGTCTCTTTATCTTTTAGTCAAAACTTCATAATATATAGGTTATACTGTCTCTTCTTTCTATTTATTTACATGTTCAACATAAGGAAAAGAACAAACAGGGTGAAAATTATTGCTTTGTTTAAGGCCTTATCTCAGAATTCCCATATTCAATAGGCACAAAAAACCACAGATTTCTTCTAATTTACATACAAGAATAAACAAACATATATATAAGGCTATATAAGTCTCACTCTCCATTATCCTCTTAAAACATGGGTTTTTAATTTCAAATTATTTATTTTCAACTTCAGATTTTCTTTATGTGGGTAATTCTGTACTCCAAAAAGTTTGTAAGACTTATTCCCAAATCTTAGTAAATAGCAATTAATTTTTCAATTGCATAAAAAAAATCTCTCTCTGCAGATGTCATCTTTGAAAATCTTGGCTATCTCCCTATTAACGATGACTCCTGACATGTCAACTGTTGCATTTAAAAGACAAATGGCACTGAATATGTAACAAGTGTAAAAACCTTTCAGTTACAGGGGCTTTTTAATGCTTTTACTTATTTAATAAAATGGAATACAATCTTTAAGATTTGATAAGAGTATAATTGGTCTTTTCCCTAACCACTCCCTCACCCCCATCTTCAACTTTATTTAGATCATATCAGATTTTGACCTTGTTTGTCCTGGAAGTCTCATCTATAATCTCTTCTGGTGGCCAATTTTCCAAGGTCACAGATTTTTTTTTTTTTTAACCTTACATCCTTAAGTATTGATTAGCTCTCTTTGTTAATTTTCTATTTGTTTTGCAGCCAGCAATTTCAAACGAGTGTTAAGCAATTCAGCACTGCAGTTTGGCCAGTCCGCATCAACCTCCTGTTCTCTCTCTCTCTCTCTCTCTCTCTCCCACATCACTCCCTGAAAATGAAGTGGCTGCATGCACACACACAAAAAAAAAAAACTATGAAAATAAAGCAAGCGCTTGCTCGGAGCCTGTCGGCTAGTTTGCTGCACAGAATATTTCAATTAGCATCCAATCGTGTTAAGTAGTGATACTTCAGTATTTGTGAGAGCCTGTCTTGTTGAATTTAATACTCAGACAGCCATTTTGCAAAAACACAGCAGGTCCACGAAATAAGGACTGTTTCAGGGAAAGTCACAGGATGATAAAGCTGTCGTATATGCAGGCGTCGTTGCAACATCTGTCCATCCTTCAGACGATTATCATCTACTATTTCTCTGAAGCTGTTCAAAATAGGATTTCCCGTTAGCCTCTGTGGCTATCTTTAATTTGACAAACTCCGTGGTATTCTTTTTTTCACACCCCTCCCCATGCCATCATTCAAATATGAAAAGAGGACTGCCCTAGGTAAAAGAGAACATCAACTGGTTTGAACTGAGACAGATCTCTGAGACAATGGACTTCCCAAACCAATCCCTGTGCAGGTTATTTTCCAACCTTAAGCAAAGTAACACGGCACAGGAGATAGAGGTAAAAAAACATCTCCGGGAGGAAGAAAAAAAAAAAAATCTGACACTCTCCTAGACCTCAGGTGCCTTGACAACGCGTGGTACAAACGACTGATTGTCTGGTTGGCTCAGCACAAGGATTAAAAACATCTGAAAGAAGCAACATGCATCAGACAGACACGAATAGTAATTTCAGGTCTCGGCTGCAATTGTACAGCCCTAGAAACTTACATAGGACACCCGTACTCGCCGGCGATGTACCAGCCCGCAGCACTGCATGAAGAGGTGGCAGGATGCAGTCAGCGTGTGGCTTCACCGAGCTGCACTGTGCATTGTCTTCTTGTCACAGCCACTGTCCATTTCGTCCCACCTTCTACTCCCAGGTAAGAGGCATGGGCAAATCAACACTTAGCTTCTGCCTCCTAGGTCGTTTCTAAAAAAACCACGGTTCCTGCAGGCATGCCAAAACTTTGTTCTCCCCGTTTGTCTTTTGTTGTTGTTATTGTTGTTGTTGTTGTTCCAGGTAATTTGAGATCCTCCTCTTCTTTCTCAGGGGGGTTGCCTATTTGCAAAAATCTACAGAAAGTAGCATTCATTTGCCTGGAGTAACTATTGCTGCTAACCCAGCGTCGTGACTGTCCAAATCATCAGAGTTGCTCGGCAGCGTTTTTAGAGTAGCCATTCTCAACTCGGGAGATGTGGAAGTATCGGAGCATCTTGCATTGCACGACCCTGCAGCATCCTGCTTTTTTGCAAAAGAGGAGGCCTATTCCTGCTGCTGTTTATGTGACTGCTTCTGAGAACGCTGCTGGTTCCTGCTTCCGCGGCTGCTCGGCTATTATTGCCTTCCTCACAATGCACAGACTGGCAACAGCATCCTTGATTCAGTGCTACCTCTGGAACGTTTGGGGCATATCTGATTTGCTATTTCTCCCTCTCCCCCTGACCCTGAAAAATTACCGAGTCTAGACTTTAATTCACTGTGGATTCCTGGGACTACAGAAACACCCTCTCAATCGTCAGATGCTTTGTCCTGCAGTAGGTATTTCACATGAATTGTAAAGAAGGATTGCTGGAGTGGCCTCAGGACCTGACTTGCTCAACCACTGCGGCTGCACGGTTTTTGGGTGTTCGCTGCCAAATATTCATTTTCTATGTTAGAGCATATTAAATTAACATAACTCCAGCAGGTGAATTTGATCAGAGTCAGATCGAATTAATTAGATAATATATCACCTAGGATTTAGACACAGTAAACTAAATAAGGCTACCTTCCAAGCCTGAGAGTTTACAAATCAATACTCCTTATAAGCTATTAATATTATTTATAGCTTTCCCTAAAGACATAGTTTTCAGGGACTGAGCTGATCCTAACATTGTTCTAAAAAGGCTTTGTACATGTCACATCTAAAAAAGGTAAACCATTAAGGCATGTTAGGATCCAACTATTAATGTGTATATCAACCCTATGAATACACATTGATTCATATAAAACCCATAGTGAGTCAGAACTATTGATCCAAATGTGCCCCCATGCCCAAGTCACTCCATATCCTGTTGCCACTTAAGAAGGTATGCTAATTACTTCAAGTCACTGACCAAGATTAACCACTATTATGCTCTTTAGGTCCATGGAAAAATGAAAGCGTACTCATTCCTAACACTTTACCAGTAATTTCTAAAAACCTATGATTTTCAGTAACAACTCTATATTATTATCAATGGTCTAAGAGGCTATTAGAGCTGAAAAAAATTCCTGCCTTAGTTCAATCTTTTTAATTTGTACCATGAAGTAACTGAGGCCCAAAATGGTTATATGTTTTATCAGTAACATAAACAACGGTGTAAATGACACCCTGTAATTGAAATAATTTACAGTCTGTGAAAATCTGTGGCTTTATCATATACTAATTAATCCTCTGTATATTTGAAGGTCCAAAAGGAAAACAATAGACAATAGATGGGCAATAAAGATACTTTTGTGATTAACTTATTAACAGAAATCTAGAGCAAAACAAAATATCTGAATTACACAGCAAATTGACTCTTAAAGTCAGTACCAGAAAAAAAACAAACAACAACCCTCAAAATTTTCTGGACCATACGAGATATACTCTCAGTAGGAAGGACTTCAATTAGATTTTTAAAAAAATAAACCTTAGTGAGAAATACAGTAAGCAATAGAAGAGAACACACAATTCAAGTTTTTTCTTAAGGCTCCTTCATGACCTCAACCACCACACATTTACTAGAATAAATGAATAGAAATAAAGAATAAAAATTAAGTCAAAGTTAGAAAAAGAGGAAAAGACTGGGGAAATGATCTATCTCTTCTATAATTCTGAATTTGGATTTGGAATTCACTTTTTATTAGCTGTGATATTTTTATACACAATATAAGAGAGATTCCCCTGTTCATTAGAGATTCCACCCACCTTGTCATTCAAGAATCCACAAAAGGATGCAAAGCTCTAACTTATTTGATTGCGCAAACACTTATGGAGCACCTTGTATTTGCTCAGCACTATGCTAAGGTGCTGGGGCTATAAAATAAATAAAATATAGTCCATACAAGCTTCTAGGCACTTACAACAACAGAGGAAAGAGAGCACAGTGCTAAGTGCAATAGGAACACCCAGGAAAACATCTCCTAATTGTCCCTGGAAGGAACACGAATAGCTTCACACAGATGGGGATACCTGGATTGGCTTTTGCAGAATGGGTAGAATTGCTTCCCGTATAAAACGGGGTGTGTGTGTGGGTGGGGGGGGGAAGGGAATCCCAGGCAACGGGGCATCAAATGCAAAAGCAAAGATGATCACACACAGAACAAATTCTGTTTATCCAGAATGTACAAGAATGTGCATACATATTCATGGTATATTCATACAACAGGCATATATCAGAAGTCCTCATTCTAAACTGAGTTCTCCTCCAAATTCAGTCCTGATTCATCTCCATATCCCTAGCACTTAGCATAGCAAGTGATACGTAGCAGGGATGACAAAGATTCACAGTTGTCCCCTCCAGGTCCACTCTTTGCTTCTCCTACAGCAACAGAAATGGACATTGGGCTGCTGGGCTAAGCCGATCATCCCAGTGTCCCTTGCCACGTGGGTGGCCACGGGACTAGACTCTGCTCCACGGGGCACATGCAGAACTGGCACGTGCCAACAGCATAGTCACGTGCTACTGCTGAGCGCTGGAACAAAGTCACTTAGGGCGAGAAGAAAGCTGCACATTCAGGAGAACAGAACAAGACAGCAAGATTCCCAGTCCCTCGGACAGGGGTGCCACCATTTGGACTGTGACATGAAAGAGAAATGACCTCCTGGATTGTTTAAGTTGCTGCTACTTTGACCTCAGTTATAGATGCTAAACCTGTATTTTCAAAGTGCCTCAAAATATTTCTGGAATGAATAATAAATTCACAGAATCCAGGCCTATGGAGGCGGTGAGAGAGTGGGGGAGTGGAAAAAGGAAGAGAGTGGAGGAGAAGGTTACTAGCCCAGCCTGGAACACCCTGAACAACGTAGCAAAGAGTTGAGACTTTAACTGGCAGGACGTATGGAATCTCTGAGATTTTTAAATGTGGAAATACCTATTGTCTTATTAAGAAGTGGAAAAAATAATCTCCAGACTGTTGAGCCTTAAAGAAAAAAGAAACTTGTCAAATAGTTCAATTTCAGTGAAAAATATGAAGCTTTTTAGCTTTTGTATTTGTTAAAAATAAATGTCCATCTACTAACAATAATCAAAGCAAATCAAAAGTCAATAAAACTAGCTGTTTGGGTCATGTAGCTAAATTACAAACCTAACGAGTTGTTAAATTAGCCACTTTGTTGTAATATGAGATATATTAAAAGCAAAACATTGAAAAGTGACCATGAGAGGTAGCATGACAAAAGCCACCAATTAAAAGGAATCATAGATAAATGTAGATAATATCCATGCCAGGTATATTTAAAAAATCCAAGAGATTCATTTCTGGGCAGTCTTTATAGAGTTATAGAATTAATATTTCTTTACTATTCTCCTTCTACGTTACTACTCATTAGGAGGGTTAAAGCACAGAGCAGATGTTAAACGTTGGAGGAAGTGCTTCTTCTAGGAAGAAAACTCCTTGATAACAAGGAATAAAATGAGATCCGGAGAAGCCTTCTATAGTGGAACTCAAGGTTTCTTGCCAGGGCTGATTCCGCTTGAGTATCTCTGGCTCTTGTCATGACTGTGGTTTCAGATAAGAGGTGACCCTTCATCAATACACCCAGCCCTGATACTCACTGGACTCTTCCTTCTCAATATGTTGCTACAACTGTAACCACCTAGAGCCTAGTGCTCTTAAGTTGACCAAAAACTTCTTTGCTAATTTCAGTACAAACACAAAAAGGTCCAACAGTCTACTGCAGGGGTCCTCAACCTTTTTAAACAGGGAGCCAGTTCACTGTCCCTCAGACCGTTGGACGGCCGTTGGAGACTGCGACACACATTCCACGCATGCGCACTGTGGGCCCAGGACGAGTAGGCTGCTAAGCAGGACAGGCAGTGGTGGCAAAAACACCCAGAGGGCCAGATAAATGTCCTGGGCAGGCCGCATGTGGCCCATAGGCCATAACCTGGTCTACAGCCATCCATTCTGCCAACAATAGCAACTGAGTGCTGCTCGCCATGTATATGTCTCTGCCAGATGCCAGTGATCAGATGACAGGTAAAAAAATCACTGAGGTTCTGGACGACACGGAGCTTAAAATCCAGAAAGTGTGACTATTTGAACCAAACAACATATAATTACAAAGTGGTAAGTTCTTTGAATGAAAATACAGAAGACCACAAACATGCAAATGAGGAGCAAGGAAATGACTTCTTAGAATGAGAAGAGTCAGAAAAGGTGTCTCCAGGAAGTGCTGCTGCAGCTGAGCTCTGAAGGGTGGGAAGGAGTTAATCAAGTGGACGGAGAAGAGGCAGGGAGAGGGGACGTATGTATTTGCAGAGCTCTTTGCAGTGGAAGGGCGGACAATGTGCTTAAGCAGCTGGGAGACAAAGTGAGAGAGAAGGGAACGAAATGAGGTTGGGGAGGCAGCTGATCGCCACACATCATGAGAACTGTGTGGGGATTTGTATCTTCATACTGAGAGCTGCGGGATTCCATTCAGACAGTCAAGAGGCACCATCAGATCTGTATCCTACAAAATCCACCTTGACAGTGAGGCTGAAGCTAGCTTGGAAGACGGCTAGAGGGAGGCAGGGAGACCAGCCAGGAAGCTGTTGCAGTTACTTGAGTAGATAGAAAGTGATGGGCTCTTGGGATTTAGATGGTAGAGCTGGAAGGTGGGGAAGTGGGTGAATTCATGAGATGTTTAGGAATTAAAGTAGATAACTGCAAGTACAGAAATCAGAAAAAGAAACCCAGTATTACCAATACATGTTCCCCAGTTCTGTCTTCATTTCTGGACATTTCTGTCCCTTTCTAAAAGTTCAGTCTCCTGCAGCACAATGCATGATAAACCTGTCTCTTTCCAGTTAGATTCTATTCTTGGTCCAATCTTCTTTTCCCTCTTTAGCGTCCTGAACAGAGTATCTACCTGGTACATCTTCCACTGAACTCGACTTCTTTAACCACCCAAAAGCATCAGTCTATTTTGTTCTATCTTCTGAAGAACTGAAAAGCTTCCTTTCTTTCTCTAATTGTTGTTTATTTCTCACCAAGGTATCTGGGCTCTCTTTTGATCTTCTGGGGGTTTTTTGTTTGTGTGTATGTGTGTTTGTTTTTCAGACTTACCAGCAAGTATTTCTTCTGCATAATGAGAGTGGCATCCTTTGTTTATTTACCACCTACCTACACAGAGCAGAAGTAAATAAAATAACTACATGCACTATAATTAGGGAAGGAGAAGTCATACTTATAAAATTACTAATAATCACAGAATGTGCACTAGACTTCAACGATAAGTTTAAAACATGCGTTGTGCTGTAGATTTAGACCACACGTGCTACATTCAAGATTGTGAGAAATCTGTGTAACCCAAATAAATCCTGGTTCTCTTATAGCCCAGTCGTATTAAAAGTAGTACAATCTAGCAACAAAAGAGTAATTTAAAATCAAATGTCGGTCTTTAACTGCACACCTCAAAAATCATAATAAAGAATCCTATAACCCACAGCAACACTTCTGAAAAATCCTTTTCCTTTCTCCCCACAATCCTCTCACACCCCAAAAAGCCACCAGAGATCCTGCCTTTGCTTTCTAGCACAAACAAAAACATCAAAAGCTACCTCTCCCAAACACTCAGCTTCTTGACTCTCCCTCAACTTACACCCCCTAGATTTGCACTGGGTAGATTTGCTTAGTGTTTGTAGCTTTTTGTTTTAAGTTTTTCCCTTTGTACCAGAGTCAGAACATTAGTCAGATTCTTAACAAGTGAATCTAGCAAACAAAAACTCTATTCTTTTATTCTCCACCTTCAGCCTAACCTCTTTCTACCCAAACTTTAGGTTTCATTCTACAGAGTGGCAAGTGAGGTCAGAACATT
>VSMD01109398.1:0-13629 GCA_008750895.1 Mirza zaza | reverse complement strand
GGTGCACGTCTCCCTCGTCGTGTCTGTACACACCCGTCCCTCCTCCCCTCCCACCTGCCCGACACCCGACAGATGTCACTCCTGTGTGTCCACTCAGGTGCTGACCCGTCCATGCCAGTTTGCTGGTGAGCGCACGTGGTGCTGGTTTCTCCATTCTTGGGACACTTCCCTTAGCAGGATGGGCTCCAGCTCCAGCCAGGAAAACGCAAGAGGTGCCGGATCCCCGCTGTTTCTTAGAGCTGAGTAGTGCTCCGTGGTGTGCACAGACCACGTTTTATTAATCCACTCATGAATTACATTTTATATTTTTAAAAGTAAGCATATGGGGACTCGATGACTTTTTCTTATATAGTAAGCACTTCATTCTAGTTCCTTGCTAGTGAGGTCTAACATCTTGTATCATATAACAAGCGTCTCATCAGAAAAACCCAGAAGTATTCCACTCGAGTCTGTATAATGGTTCATGGAGTATTTCTGTAGGAGCCTTGGAAAGGCTGACAGAGTGGGAAAAATACTGCTTGACTTTTTGGAAGGATAGCGTGGAAATAAGTGGTGCTAATGCTGAGATTCAGAGTTAAATCAACTTCTAGCTCTGTGTACACTCAGCTGTCTCTTTCCTGCTCGAATCTCCCATGTTTCCCCGAAAATAAGACAGGATCTTCTATTTATTTTTCCTCAAGAAGACATACTAGGGCTCATTTTCAGGGGATGTGTTATTTTTTTTTTTTTAAGTACGGTACAGCCATCTGCATCGATTCAAATAGAGTGAAGTCGTCTTCTTCTGGAACATCATCCTCACTCTCCAGACCCCGAATCCCATCCTAAATGTCTTGCGACTCTGTTTCCTTTAGAGCCACCGGCCCCGATCTCTCCTGTCGAGCACTAGAGCTCTCACGGGGTGGATGAGAAGGGCTGCTCGTGTTCTTTCCCGCTCCGCGACCACACGCGTGGGTTGTGCAGATGCGCTGCGCAGCCACGCCCGTCACTAGGGCTGATTTTCATAGCCACACCCATCACTAGTGCTGATTTTCATAGCCACGCCCATCACTAGGGCTGATTTTCATAGCCACGCCCACGACTAGGGCTGATTTCATAGCCACGCCCATCAGTAGGGCTGAGTTTTCATGGCCACGCCCATCACTAGGGCTGATTTTCATAGCCACGCCCATCACTAGTGCTGATTTTCATAGCCACGCCCACGACTAGGGATGATTTTCATAGCCACGCCCACCACGAGAGCTGATTTTCATAGCCACGCCCATCACGAGGGCTGATTTTCAGGGTAGGGCTTCTATTGCACAGGTTCTCAGACATCCTGCTGGGGCTTATTGTATGGAGTAAATCGTATTTCCGGGGAAACAGGATATTTTACCTTCCACGACCCTGTCTTGACTTAGCGACACTGGCAGGCAATCTCCCACTTGCCATTTCACGTACTTTAACCCTTTGCACTTGCTTGCTTTTTCTCTCTCGCTGCTGCCAATGCTAACCGTGTCGAGTCACACTCGACATCCGAGTGCAGAGGGTTAATGCATAGCGTATACCTGTTTAATAAAGAAGCAAATGAGATCTTGCTGGCCGAATGTTGAAACGTTACCCCCACTGAACATGCACAGGGTTTTCTAGTTCGCTAAACCGAAATCTCTCTTTGTCTGCACCTGCGTCTGCTGACCCGTTCGTCTCTAGCACTCTGTCACTGCAGATGAAATGTTGGCGTCTGAAAAGCCAACTAAAAAACAAAATCACCTGATTTGCCCTGAAACTCTGCTTAAAGACGAGGAAGTCCTGATGGAGCCCTTCGATTATCAAAGTGGCACTGACAATCAGCATGCCTTCAGTCTGTCTCTGCAAACCAGCAGCACCTTTCTGGCGACCGAGGGTGAAAATATTAAGAAATGAGGCTGGGCTTAAGTTAAACTCTGGGAAAGTAAAGCCAATAAATAAAATTGACATATATATATATATATATATAGAGAGAGAGAAGTTTGTAGAAATACAGATATAGGTACCTGGGAAAGTAAATACAGATATAGGTATCTGGGAAAGTAAAGCCAATAAACAAAACTGATACACACACACACACACACATATATATGTTTGTAGAAATACAGATATAGGTACCTGGGAAAATAAATGCAGATATAGGTATCTGGGAAAGTAAAGTCAATAAACAAAAACTGACATATATATATATTTGTAGAAATACAGATATAGGTACCTGGGAAAGTAAATACAGGTATAGGTATCTGGGTAAGGTCAATAAACAAAACTGACATATATATATATGTTTGTAGAAATACAGATATAGGTACCTGGGAAAGTAAATACAGGTATAGGTACCTGGGAAAGTAAATACAGATATAGATACTTGGGAAAGTAAATACAGAAATAGGTATCTGGGAAAGTAAAGCCAATAAACAAAACTTACATTATATATATATATATATATATATATATATATATATATAATGTTCGTAGAAATACAGATATAAGTACCTGTAGAATTATCTCTTATCTTTGCCTCTCCTCCTAAGGTCTCTGGCATTTCTGTGGGAAAACTATTAATATACTCTCCAACAGCAGCAGTTTTTTTCCTCTGGGGTCCCTAGTCTGTAACTAATTTTGGCTCTTCCTTTCCATGCAGAAAAATAATCTAGTCTTTGCTTAGTTACTGCAGAGAACTATCACCTGCTTTCTAATCTGAAACTACATACCATGTTTTCCTGAAAATAAGACCTACCCATCAAACAAGCCCTAGCAGGATGTCTAAGCATGTGCACAGTAGAAGCCCTACTCTGAAAATCAGCCCTGGTGATGGGCGTGGCTATGAAAATCAGCCCTGGAGATGGGCGTGGCTATGAAAATCAGCCCCAGTGATGGGCGTGGCTATGAAAATCAGCCCTAGTGACGGGCGTGGCTGCGCAGCGCATCTGCACAACCCACGCGTGTCGTCACGGAGTGGGAAAGAACACGAGCAGCCCTTCTCATCCGCCCCGTGAGAGCTCTAGTGCTCGACAGGAGAGATCGGGGCCGGTGGCTCTAAGGGAAACAGAGTCGCAAGACATTCAGGACGGGATTCGGGGTCTGGAGAGTGAGGATGATGTTCCAGAAGAAGACGACTTCACTCTATTTGAATCGATGCAGATGGTTGTACCGTACTTAAAAAAAAAAATAACACGTCCCCTGAAAATGAGCCCTAGGGTGTCTTCTTGAGGAAAAATAAACATAAGACCCTGTCTTGTTTTCGGGGACACACGGTAGGGAGAGTGTAGATAGGTGGAGGTAAAGACAGGTGAAAGGTGAAGAATCTGAGCAAATGGTGGATGATGGCCTGCGTCGTCTCTGGAACACGAACTGCTGAAAATGAGAAAGGCAGGGTTGGAGGGTACGCTTCAGAACAGGAGGAAAGTTCTGGAAGAGCTATCATAGGAAACAAGATAGGTTGTCAGCTGAATTTAAGGAAACGCAGAGTTGAAGACTTACTTGAGATTAGGTACATGCAGAGATGACAGCAAGTTGCACTTTAGAAATGCCACATTTTGTCACTTGTAAGATTACAAGACACGATGCTGCACAGTCACATTTTATGGGTAAATTCATGACAGGTACAGCAGATAAGGAGCACGGTTACATGCCGGCGTTATCGCTGGCGAAAGATCAGACATTCCTGAAATGGCAGAGGCAGCATTCCTTTCCTCGAGGCTCTAGTTATAATAAGATGGATACATATCGGTTGCCGAGGCAATCTACTGTAATAACCAGCTCCGACCGTTCTAGACAGAACTGTCTCTGCAAGATGTAGCAAGCACTTGTTAGAGCACTTTTCGGTCCGTCCTCATTTGTTCTGTTTTGCAAAATGTTTGCCTACAAGATATTGCATCATGGAAGCTGTCGTCCGTTAAGAAGGACTAATCCTCCGGGATTAAATAGTTATTTTTTATCCTTTTAGATGGGATGATGAAATTGGATAAGGATCGTCTCGCGTTTTTTGTACGGATGGGAGAGAGTACATCTGTTGTCCTTGGGCTCTACTAGATGCTCAAGTATAAACCAGTGCCAACACTGCAGTCAGGAGTGGGGTAGAACTGGAGGTAAAAAAAAAAAAAAGGGCTTGCAGTTTTGTCTTGGAAAGAAGAAAAAGAGAGAACACAATGTCCTCATTGCCTACATCCTCGATTACATTTATTATTATTATTTTTATAGCTATCCATTTCTTTTTTCTTTCTTTCTTTTTTTAATTTAAATTGTTTAGGGGGGTACATGTTTTTTTGTTGTTGTTGTTATTGTTGTTACGTGGCCGAATTGCATGGTGAAGTCAGCCAGACTTTTAATCTACTCATCACCTGAATAGTGCACACTGTACCCAAAAGGTGATTTTCCATCCTGCACGATCCTCCCAATCAGATTCAAATTGTGTGATGGTGACTGCTGAAATAAATTTAACCCCCCCCAAACTTATAATTGCTTTAACAACTAGAGCAGGGGGCCTCAGACTTTTCAAACAGGGGGCCAGTCCTCTGTCCCTCAGACCGTTGGAGAGTGTGCACTGTGGGCCCGGGACGAGTCGGCTGCTAAGCAGGACAGGCAGCGGCGGCAAACACACCCGGTGGGCCGGATACATGTGCTAGGCGGCCCGCATGTGGCCCGAGGGCTGTAGTTTGAGGACGTCTGATCTAGAGGTTTATTTATTGCCCACAAAAAAGCCCTGAGCCATTCCAGGTGAGTGAAGAGCAGGGATCATTCTGTTTCAGTTAGTCACTCAGGAAGAGCAGGGATCATTCTGTTTCAATTAGTCTCTCATGCATGCAGGTTAATGGAATCTCCATCGTATTTATCACAGGGACTTCATGGTTGCACAGCTGTCTCCTTCCAAGGAGAAGACGAGAAAGATCATGGAAGCTGGCACACAGGAAGTCTGATGGAATATTCTGGAAATGTTGCACATTCATTGCTTTAAGCTGATACCATTATCCAGCATTATCTGTCATGTGGGCAGATCTAACTGTAAGGGAAACTGGAAGTGTAATCTAGTCGTGTGCCTAAGAAGAAAGGAAAAGAGGTTAGGAAAAACTCAGTTCCATGATTGATGCTGTACTAACTGCTGAGTAAGAGTTTGGCAAGGAAAACTGGTGGGCCAATCTAGCAGAGAAAGCTTTCTCCTCTCTAGCCCCAGTCTCCACTGCACGGTGGAGCACAAGTGACCAGTTCCCTTCCAGTTAGTTCTTGTTTGAATGCTTTTTTTTTTAAATTAAGAGATCAACAACTCTATCCAGGAAAATGCAACAAGTGCTGGAGCCCATTCTCCTAAGGGAAGTGTCCCAAGAATGGAAAAGCAAGCACCACGTGCGCTCACCAGCAAATTGGTATTGATGGATCAGCACCTAAGTGGACACACAGGAGTGACATCTGTCGGGTGTCGGGCAGGTGGGAGGGGAGGAGAGGACGGGTGTGTACAGACACGACGAGTGAGATGTGCACCGTCTGGGGGATGGGCACGCTTGAGGCTCTGACTCGAGGGGGGAGGGAGGGCAAGGGTAATGTACGTGACCTTGACACTTGTACCCCCACAATATGCTAGGAAAAAAAATAAATCAACAACTAACCTAACTATCTAGTAATTGGAGAATGTCAAGTATAATTAGAATTCCCCTATTTAATCTACTAATATAAATGACCCTTATGATGATAATGAGGCAACGTGGGACATTTTCGTGATGAGCATGGGACACAAAATTTCATCTCCACTCTGATTGGCAACAGTGAAATAACGAGTGCCTTTTGACGAGGCAGCGTGAGCATGTTGGCTTGTTAACACGGTGGGATTTTGAGGTTTTTTTATTTTTAAAAATTTCCGTTGCTGCCATAAATACTGTTTATGCAATAAATAAAAGTCTTGCTTAAAAAAAACAAGAGTTTTAAAAAACAAGAGTTTTTTTAAACAAGAGTTTCTCAAATGTGTTAAATTGCATACGTTAAGGTGTGATAATATATGTTATCTTTAAATAGTGGCTGCAGAGTGTTGTAAATTCAGATCATACTTTCTTGATAATGCTAGTTTGACTTCAAATGTAGGCTCTCATAAGCTGGTATACTCAGATGCAGTCTTTGAAAAATTGTTCATTTTTTGGCTTCTGTTGCTCTGTAGTGTGTGCTATATCTTAAGCAGCTATTGTTTATTTTTTTCCTCTCATATTTAAGAGTTGAGTTTATGTGAACATATCCCAAAACATTGAAAATTTTAATTGAAGCTCTGACTTGAGGGGGGAGTGGAGGCATGGGCAATATATGTAACCTTAACATTTGTACCCCCATCATATGCTGAAAAAAATAAATATAAAAAAAAGCAAAAATTAATAAATAATAAAAATAAATTAAATTTAAAAAAGTGAGGATATTCCAAAATGCCTGTATAGTCTAAGGATTAAATGAAAAATCATTTATGTTAAGTCTGATCAGCCAGCATAAACTTATCAAAGTTTCAAAGAAAAAAGGTTTTTCCAAAGGAAAAGTTCATTTGTGGGAAAACATGACTTTAAATCAGATCTTAAAACATTGTCTTCTTCTCTCCTGTTACCTTCCCAACGTGTAAACATATAAACTCTGATAATCATAGATACTGACACATGAAATTGTAACCTGAATTATTACAAGGAGACAGTCATAAACATTTTGTATGTATATTAAATTGTGGCCGGGCGCGGTGGCTCACGCCTGTCATCCTAGCACTCTGAGAGGCTGAGGCGGGAGGATCGCTCAAGGTCAGGAGTTTGAAACCAGCCTGAGCAAGAGTGAGACCCCATCTCTACTAAAAATAGAAAGAAATTAATTGGCCAACTAAAAATATATAGAAGAAATAAACCAGGCATGGTGGTGCATGCCTGTAGTCCCAGCTACTCAGGAGGCTGAGGCAGGAGGATCGTTTTAGCCCAGGAGTTGGAGGTTGCTGTGAGCGAGGCTGACGCCACGGCACTCACTCTAGCCCGGGCAACAAGGTCAGACTCTGTCTCAAATAAGTAAATAAATACATAAATTGTATCCTACTGAGAAACGGCAGGTTGTGCGAATGAGCACGTATATGTGTATTTGTGTGTATGATGTATGCACATGTGTAACTTATATGTGAGACTGAGTTTTCTAGTTTCCTTTTGTCCTGGTGTAGATATGAAATATGTAAAAAATCTCATTTCAGGGAAGAATTAACAGATAAACATTTGTTAAATTCGATGAGTAAATATTTAATGTTAAACCTGTCTTTGTGGCGTGTAGCCTAGGGTCTGAGGAAAGGAGTTTTGCAAGATGAGGAGGGAAAGAAAGACGGTTTATTCAAGGTGTTGCACGCTTCCAAAGGAAATTATTTTATTTTATTTTTACTTCAGAATATGATGGGGGTACAAATGTTTATGTTACGTATATTTCCCGTGCCCCCCTCCCCCCTGGAGTCTGAGCCCCAAGCGTGCCCATCCCCCAGACGGTGCACGTCTCCCTCGTCGTGTCTGTACACACCCGTCCCCTCCTCCCCTCCCACCTGCCCGACACCCGACAGATGTCACTCCTGTGTGTCCACTCAGGTGCTGACCCGTTCATGCCAGTTTGCTGGTGAGCGCACGTGGTGCTGGTTTCTCCATTCTTGGGACACTTCCCTTAGCAGGATGGGCTCCAGCTCCAGCCAGGAAAACGCAAGAGGTGCCGGATCCCCGCCGTTTCTCAGAGCTGAGTAGTGCTCCGTGGTGTGCACAGACCACGTTTTATTAATCCACTCGTGCATGGATGGATGGGCACTGGGGTTGTTTCCACAGCTTTGCAATTGTGAATCGTGCTGCTGCGAACATTCGAGTGCAGGTGTCTTTTTCATGGAGTGACTTTTGTTCTTTTGGGTGGACGCCCAGTAAGGAAATCGGATGCATCGTAAGTGTAAAGATAAGCCAATGAGGAGTTCTGAGGGAGGGATGATATCATGGATGTGTGTGTTGACAAGGCCATTCGCCACATCATGGGTACCTACCATCACCCTATGTGGTCCGGCCAAACTCTACTTTGCTCATTCCCTAAATATTCCCCTCCCCGTCAGCATTCCATGCCTGTATGTGCGTGTTCTTGTTCTCTCTGCCCGAGAGAGTCTCGACTCCCCCTCCTGTCTCTGCAATCTCCCCTCCTCGACCATACCCTTTAAGACCTACCTCTGTTTGTAACTATTCTGTGAGCTCTTTCCCGACTCTCCTAACAGCTTTGAGTTGCCCCTACTCTCAAAGCAGCTTCCTTATAGCTTTGATCTTACCGTGTTCTTTTCTGTATTCCTTACACGTTTGACTTGGTCTCCAGTGGTCTGCATGGGAACTTTCTAAATACAGAGCCCTGGTCTTATTCATGGTTTCATAGATCCTCCTCCTTTCCCTGTGCCTGGCGCATAGTAGGCATTTAGGAAAATGTGGACTGAATAAAGAAATCCGTGACACATTTTATACCGCTGATATCAGATGTAGTTAGCACTGCTTTTTAGTAGTAGGCGTGATTTCCAGGAAACTCTGGTGGATTTTTTTAAAAAGAATTAATCACGGCCAGGCATGGTGGCTCTCACCTGTCACGCTAGCACCCTGGGAGGCCGGGGCGGGCGGGGATCGCTCGAGGTCAGGAGTTTGAGACCAGCCTGAGCACATTAAAAAAAAGAAAAAAAAGAACGGCATCGTCTCCAATACCATCAAATTGATAAAACAGCAAGCTTCTGAATTTTCAGTCTCCCCACATTGCTCATCAGTAATTACGGTTGTTCTAGCCATAACAGCCTCCACCTTCTCTTTTTTTTTTTTTGAGACAGAGTCTCACTCTGTTGCCCGGGCTAGAGTGAGTGCCGTGGCGTCAGCCTCGCTCACAGCAACCTCAAACTCCTGGGCTCCAGCGATCCTCCTGCCTCAGCCTCCTCCCGAGTAGCTGGGACTACAGGCATGCGCCACCATGCCCGGCTAATTTTTTCTATATATATTAGTTGGCCAATTAATTTCTTTCTATTTATAGTGGAGACGGGTGTCTCGCTCTTGCTCCGGCTGGTCTGGAACTCCTGACCTCGAGCGATCCTCCTGCCTCGGCCTCCCAGAGTGCTGGGATTACAGGCGTGAGCCACCACGCCCGGCAGCCCCCAACTTCTCTTCCCAACTGTATCACATCTCCACCCTCATTCTTATCTAACTTTCTTCTTTTAGCTGCAATGCCTATGGAGCCATTTAATTTAATTTATTTATTATTATTATTTTTTATTTTAGCATATTATGGGGTTACTCTCAACTAGCACACTGCATCGCTCTTCATAGTTTCTTCCTATCTTGGTAGTCTTCATAATCACTGGCATCTACTTTCACCACTGCGACGTTTAGATTGCCTCTCCTTTAGCCCATACTCTAATTATCATTGGCTTCAGCTTTTAAAATAGTCTGTCTTCTAGGACGTACCCAAATTCGCCATTGCTGCAGCCGAATAGCTCCCCTCACCTAGTATTTCTTTATTCCATCGTGCTCCTTCTCAATCTTCTGGTCCCAGGCACAGAAAGTAAATTCCAAATTCCCAAACGTTTTGTTCGGCTTTATTGAATTTCTGCCTCTGATGTGGGCAGTAATCCCATTATTTGCAACTCTGAATATTTAAAAAAAAAAAACAAAAAACTTCAAAGAGTGATTCAGACATGTGGCTACATTATAATTATCTGTGTAGCAGACACAGAATTGTGGTCAGTGAGTATGCCATTCCGTTTCAAGAAAGTAACGTCGTGTCTGTAGCCGTTTGCCACGAAAACTCTAGCTGTGATAAATTGGATTAAGTGGGCTTTAGAGGCAAGAAAATGCAGAGATCCGATGAGGGGACTCTCTGAAGGTACGGGTACCATAAATCAGGAGCTTTCAGTTGTCAATTGTGAGGGACAGGAAGGGCGAGTTTGAGACTATTGGTTCTAAATCAGGACACCTGGACTGCAGAGAAACCAGGAAGATGGTAACTTCATTAGTACCGTGTTTCCCCGAAAATAAGCCATCCCCATACAATAAGCTCTAGCAGGATGTCTGAGCACGTGCGCAATAGAAGCCCTACCCCGAAAATCAGCCCTAGTGATGGGTGTGGCTATGAAAATCAGCCCTAGTGATGGGCGTGGCCATGAAAAGCAGCCCTGGTGATGGGCGTGGCTATGAAAATCAGCCCTAGTGATGGGTGTGGCTATGAAAATCAGCCCTAGTGACGGGCGTGGCTATGAAAATCAGCCCTAGTGATGGGCGTGGCTATGAAAATCAGCCCTAGTGATGGGCGTGGCTATGAAAAATCAGCCCTAGTGAGGGGTGTGGCTATGAAAAATCAGCCCTAGTGATGGGCGTGGCTATGAAAATCAGCCCTGGTGATGGGCGTGGCTATGAAAATCAGCCCTGGTGACGGGCGTGGTAGCGCAGCGCATCTGCACAACCCATGCGTGTCGTCGCGGACCGGGAAGGAACACGAGCAGCCCTTCTCATCCGCCCCGTGAGAGCTCTAGTGCTCGACAGGAGAGATCGGGGCCGGTGGCTCTAAAGGAAACAGAGTCGCAAGACATTCAGGGTGGGATTCAGGGTCTGGAGAGTGAGGATGATGTTCCAGAAGAAGACGACTTCACTGTGTTTGAATCAATGCAGATGGTTGTACCGTACTTAAAAAAAACAATAACACATCCCCTGAAAATAAGCCCTAGGGTGATTTCTTGAGGGAAGATAAATATAAGACCCTGTCTTATTTTGGTAGAAACACGGTATATCCGGGTTGCGCCTGCCCACCAGGAAACCCAACCCTGGGGGTATTTTTTGGTGAAGTTGCTTCATTTGTCACAGTTTCCATGGTTTGACCATTTGGTGGCTATACAAGGTTTCCCTGTTAGATTCTAACCAGTCCTCCCTTTTGAGCTGGCTGGTGAGAAAGGACTGATCAATCTATGCTTCATGTTCTTTTGTTTGACCACCTAGATAAGAATCCAATCCTAGTAAGAAACAGAGATGTTCTTTGTTCTTCTGCTCTTTATGTTAAATGTATTCCAGATCCATTCTGCTTTACCGAATGTTAAGTAAAACTGAGTCCAGCATTCCCCATGATACCTGGCGTTTTCTTTATTGGATTCAACGTAGGATTTACAGTTTAGATGGTATTCTTTGTAGACAAGTCCAACTGGGAAAAACCATCAGTTAGTATTTTTCTTATAAGGTATGCTCAGATTCTATCTTAATTCAGTGTTAAACTATCTATGAGAAAGTGCTTTTGATGTTAATATTTTTTTTTCTTTTTATTTCATCATATTATGGGGGTACAAATATTGTTAGGCACAAGATATGGAAAATGGGCTCCACATCTACTCACCATCAGATTGGTATGGCCTGGTCAACACCATGGTGCTCAAAGGGTGGTGGTGTTCTCCAGGGATTCGGGGGGTTGGGGGTGTAGACCCACATCTTAGCGAGCATTGTTGGGGGGAAGGGCATACCTCTAACCCTTCTTAGGGAGAGGCAAAGATATACAATATTTTTAACATACTGAAAGTGAGTACATGTGCAAATAGCCCAAATAGCTGCCAAGTACATCTGCCCAAATAGCTTTCAATGGAATGAGTCATTTGGGCAGTGTTCAAAGTTGGTATAACATTAGCTCTCTCTGCTTACGATCACTCTCACACAAAAACAACACACATCATCAAAAAAGATAACCTTAAATTTATATTTTTAGTTACCAATGAGCATAAGCACAATATGAAATATTAAAATAGACGACACTGAAAATATTGTTCACAAATGTTAAAAGACAAACTATAAAAGTCACATAAAACAAATGTCAGCTCTGCTTTTACTGTTAAAAATACTATGGCTATTAACACTTTTTTTTTTTTTTTTTGCAATAGTTGGGAAAAAAACATATGTTAAGGAAAAATGAGCCCGATACATGTTAAAACTAAAAGATAAATGTATTCCTATCACCAAAAAAGTCCTTTCACATTTAGATATCAGTCAATAGCTAGGAAAATCCATTTTCCGTTACAGAGTTAGGCTGTTTTGTTCTTCCACATGTTTTACATTTGTCAAAGGATGTGGTTCCTTTGAAAGACAGTCTAGCTTTTGTCCTTTCTGTTGTTTGAGTAAATGAAAGCAAATAATGCCGTTGTAAAGTTATAAAGACAAAAGAAAATTTTGCCAAGGTTGCAAACAAGTATCAGCCTGTAACATACATACACACACACACACACACACACACATATACACATATATATATAACCTGGATTAAATACCAGGGTTGTCAGAAGTACTATCGCTGCACAATGCTGCTCTCTGCTTGGTGTAAATCACTATGTCTAAGAACGTTTATGGAGCAAATTTCACCCTAAGTTCAAGTTGTTTCCCCAACTTGATTGGATCGGTGCCTGACCTACCCCCTAGTACCGTGTTTCCCCGAAAATAAGCCCTACCCACAAAACAAGCCCCAGCAGGATGTCTAAGCACGTGCACAATAGAAGCCCTACCCTGAAAATCAGCCCTAGTGGTGGGCGTGGCTATGAAAATCAGCCCCAGTGATGGGCGTGGCTATGAAAATCAGCCCCAGTGGTGGGCGTGGCTATGAAAATCAGCCCCAGTGATGGGCGTGGCTATGAAAATCAGCCCCGGTGATGGGCGTGGCTATGAAAATCAGCCCTAGTGACGGGCGTGGCTGCCCAGCACATCTGCACAACCCATGCCTATCGTCGCGGAGCGGGAAAGAACACGAGCAGCCCTTCTCATCCGCCCCGTGAGAGCTCTCGTGCTCGACAGGAGAGATCGGGGCCGGTGGCTCTAAAGGAAACAGAGTCGCAAGACATTCAGGATGGGATTCGGGGTTTAGAGGGTGAGGATGATATTCCAGAAGACGACTTCACTGTATTTGAATCAATGTAGATGGTTGTACCGTACTTAAAAAAATATATATATATAACACATCCCCTGAAAATAAGCCCTAGGCTGTCTTCTTGAGGAAAAATAAATATGAGACCCTGTCTTATTTTCGGGGAAACACGGTAGTTCAGATGCTCCGCAGTCCGATTCAGAAAAAGTGCCCCTAATGTCCTGTCACACAGAAGCCAAATAAAAGGAAGCACAAACACAGACCAGGTGATTGGGGTCACCAGGCTCAGGATCCAACAGACGGGTTGAACCAGTTTTGTTTTCTTAAGCCAGGGGTCCTCAAACTTTTTAAATAGGGGGCCAGTTCACTGTCCCTCAGACCGATGGAGGGCCGGACTCTAGTTTAAAAAAAAACACTATGAACATATTCCTGCACGCACTGCACAGATCTTATGTTGAAGCAAACAAACAAACAAACAAACGGGCAAAGACACGGGCATGTGGCATAGCCACGCCCATCAGTAGGGCTGATTTTCATAGCCACGCCCATCACCAGGGCTGATTTTCATAGCCACGCCCATCACTAGGGCTGATTTTCATGGCCACGCCCATCACCAGGGCTGATTTTCATAGCCATGCCCATCACTAGGGCTGATTTTCATAGCCACTCCCATCACTAGGGCTGATTTTCATAGCCACGCCCATCACCAGGGCTGATTTTCATGGCCACGCCCATCACTAGGGCTGATTTTCATGGCCACGCCCATCACCA
>VSMD01109385.1:0-18368 GCA_008750895.1 Mirza zaza | reverse complement strand
AGAAAGAAATTAATTGGCCAACTAATATATATAGAAAAAAATTAGCCGGGCATGGTGGCACATGCCTGTAGTCCCAGCTACTTGGGAGGCTGAGGCAGCAGGATTGCTTGAGCCCAGGAGTTTGAGGTTGCTGTGAGCTAGGCTGACGCCATGGCACTCACTCTAGCCTGGGCAATAAAGTGAGACTTTGTCTCAAAAAAAAAAAAAAAAAATGAGAGAAGAGCCAGTGAGCGAGAGGGTGAGAGAGAGAGAAAAAGAGCTTTATTTACATGTAGAAGTTCCTGGTCTTAGATGAAGTGTGGTTCTCCATCTTGCTGAAGCCTTCGAGAAAGTGTGCTTTAAAATGTGGCCAGATTGGTTTAGGCTGTGTCCAGTTTCTAGTGTATTGTTTTGTTTCCTTGTTCAGCTTCTAGGGAAGTCTTGGGAGGTGAGGAAGAGAGGAGGGCAGGGTTGAGGTGGAGGGCAAGAGGCAGGGACATGAGGTGGTTTTGCAGGCAGGGGCTTTTTGACTCTGCCTGAAAAACAAACCATTGTGACCTTTTGGCTTTTCCTGCAGTTTGCGAGGTGCCCACCAGTCACCTGTCTTTTCCCTGAGCCTGGTGTGTGTTAGGTTGAGAGCTGAGGAACCACTTTTCTCTTACATCTGCTCTTTCAAGTCCTGAAATCTGAGTGAGACATTGAAGAAATGGGATTGAGGGTTTTGTGGATTTGTGTGCGGCATTCTGGAGGCCTGAGATGAAATTCCAAGTGGCAGTTTTTAATGTGTTCTTTACATAAAACCTTTCTTTTCTTTTGTTGTTTCTTGGAGGTAGGGAGAATAATACTGTGAGCAGGAGAGAAGAAAATGGGGCGATGACGTTGGTAATTCAAGCTTACACCTTTGATAATGAAAACATATCGTGAGGCAGAGGTGTCACTGACCATTTGGTTCTTTCCATCGCCAGCACCCTACAGCCTTTCTCTGGGGAAGATGTGAAGATGTGGGCGCTCTGTCTTCAGTGTGGGAAGAGTCCTTTGGAAGCACAGAGGGCCGCATATGTATATATCCTTGGCTTGGGAAACTGGCTTTGGATCTTAGCTTCACTGCTCATAAACTGTCACTTGTCTTGACTCTATTTCCTCACCTGTCAGATTAGTTAAATAATAGTACTCACCTTAGGGTTCTTTGAGATGATCCCGAAGAGCACCGAGCACAGTATCATGGTGACTGCTCCGTCAGAGTTAGCTGTCCTTACTACCAATGGCTTTGGAAGAGATTTCTGCCTAGCATTTCTGAGATACGCATGCAAACTGAAGGAGAGAATGGGCATTGAAAATTTTAATGAGCAAAGAAAAAAAAGGTGCATGTTAAGGGAAAAGTAAACAAGGATTTCAGCTCTATTTGTACACCTTCAATTTTCCAGTGACAAGAAGAGGGTAAGAAGGACAAACCCCTTTGTGTGGGTTTTTACTGCCCGTGATGTGGGACAGGTGGTAGTTCTGCAGTGGAAGGGGGAGGCCAGACCAAAGAATCCATGTCAAAACCAGGATTTGTGTAGTTCAAGGATTGTCTGGTTTGGCTGCCTGAACTTACTAGATGGTTAACATTTATCTCCATTTTTTCCCCCTAGTGATCTAGACTTTGCTGGAATATTTCTAAATACATATTAAAATTTGTTCCAGTGTGAGATTTCTGGAGAAGAGACAGTAGAGTGTGGTGGCTGAGTCTGGATCAGACAGACATGACTTTGAATAATAATCCACTTTTTTTAAAAATTAGAAAGGCTCTGGGACCTCATTTTGCTTATCTGTAAAGTAGAGATGATAAGTATCTACCTCATGGGGTCAGAAATAAATGGAAAAATTACATAGAGTGTATAGTACAGTGCCTCATGCAGAATAAGGACTCAATAAGTGCTAGCAGTTAGTATGAATGGCTATTATGGGCAAGTCATTTGAAGATAAGGATTTCTAGAACAGTAGGGAAATTATTAATGTTCATTATGTCACTAAGATATATTTTATAGATTTAAGAAATAGGGCTTTCTTTCATCTTGCCTGAATGTCCCAACAATCTTCAGGACATGCATTCAGCTGTTGATGGTTATTAAGAATTTTTAGATATTTTTGTTTTAAGAAAAAAATAAGAAAAAAGAATTATTATAGGCTAATTGTATCTACTTCTTAAAAAATTTATACTGGTGTGTTTTTTATGACTGTGCCCCTACAAAGTCTAGGGACAGCCCTCAACTCTATGATCCAGTTCATTTTTTGAATCCTGAATAGCCAGGGAGCCGCCGGGACCTGCCCGCCTGTGGGAGGCTTGCCCGGTGACTTGGGGCTGGAATCTTAAACGTTCTGGGCCTTAGTGCCTTGCTTACAAAATGACAGGGTTGATGAGCTCTCTGAGGTCTCTTCTAGGATCAGATGCTATAGTGCTATGAATATGAAGGGCTGGCTATTCTAAGTATGTTTTGTCCCTAAAGGGTAGCTTCTTTTAAAAATGTTTTTTTAATATTGCCCAGGCTCGTCTTGAGCTCCTGGGCTCAAGTCATCCACCTGCCTCAATGTTACAAGTAGTTGGGACTACAGGTGCACACCACCATGCCCAGTTAATGTTTTATTTTTTGATTTTTTAGAGATGAGGGTCTCGCTATGTTGTCCAGGCTGTCTAAAGGACAGTTTAAAGCAGTGGATCATTAACCAGGGACATTTCCAGCTCTTACAGGACATATGGGAAATTTTTGGTGATCACAGTGATGGAAGGCTTTGGCATCCATAAATTCCATTTCATTTCAGAAGAGTAAAAGAGGCATTACCAAATATCTGATACAAAAATGGGCATGGGTCTGATAGGGCTGACGACTACTGCTCTAAAGGGTAGCTAATGATAACAATAGTAACAGCTATATTATAAAAACATTATGACAGAATTGGGTTGCTAGGTTCTGGTTTAGAGACTACAGGAAGAAGGGGTGGTACTAGGGGTTCCCTGACCTTGTGTTTCAGCGTGAGACCACAATGGGCTGGAAGGTTGAAAACAGGACCAGAGGCTGCAGTCAGGGCTGTCTGTCAACATAGTTTAGAAAACACCCAGTCGGGGCCCCTTGCTCCTGGCTATTTCCAGCTGTCTTGTACTAAGGGCCTCTGGTGACTCTGGGGTCTGCCGGGCTGCCTGGCTATCTGCTGGCCACGTGACCTCTGTTTATTTATGCTGGTTGCAGAATTGTGTGTTCACAGGATGTCCTCGTTGGCCAGCACACTCCTCCCCACCCTCTGGACGTGACATGGGGAGGTGTCTGCAGATGGTCTCCGTAAAGAAAGCATGTTTCATCAAGCTTGCTGCCTTTAAACTATTTGGCAAGACTGTATGGAGCCTTTGGTGATTGCAACAGCAGCTCAGTCAGATTTTTTTTCCCCAGAGTGTGATATTATCAACAAAAATAATATTTAAAATTGTATTAATATTATTCTCAAAATGATGATAAGGATAATGATAATAATGGGTTTTATTAGCACATAACACATACCGGGCGCTCTTAAGTGCTTTAATGCTTACAAGAGCACCATGAAGCAGGTGCCTTAATTTTTACGTGGGAAAGGCTGGAAGAGTTAAGTTACTTGCCAAAGCTCCCGCAGCTGCCAAGTGGTAGAGGCAGGATTTGAACACACATTGGTCTCACTGGAACACCTGTGCTTTTAATCACTCTGTTGTCCTCTGTAACCTATACCTGAATCCTAAACTTTTGGGTACAAGAGAGGTGACGATGCACTTTGGAAGTTTCTGATTATGTGTTCTTCCAAATTGAGAAAGACCAACTCTCTTGGCATGGGTCGCAGAACCTCACACCCAGTGAGAGGGTTATTATGGGTCCCCATGGGCCCTGCATATGATGGCTGCGGCTGTTGTCCTCAGGCCGGGGCAGGCAGCCTTTCATCCAGGAGCAGAAGCACACCAGCCAAGGCCGGGAGAAAAACACGATTCTCCTGAGGATTTGCTGCCTGGATGTTTTCCCAAGTATAATTTTTCCCCTGGTAAGAAGTTCAGGGCTACAACTCCTGTTCATTCCAGTCAGAAAGTTGGCAGCTTGATCAATGATTTCCTATGCCTTGATGATAAATGGCTTTCCTGTTTAAGAGATAAATTTGTATTTTGAATGTTCAATACTCTTTGATTTCGTTATAATGGAATTTTATTCAAATGAGTTTCCCAGCTGTGACCTGTTCCAGGGCTCTTGACCAAAGTAAATTGTGCTAATGAGAAATAACAGAAACAGGAAAATCATGTGCCCCCAAATTCAAGTCATGCACGAGGCCTTAGAAATCATCTAGTCCAGGCTTTTTGTTTTAGAGATGAGGAAATAGGGTCCCAGGGAGAGAAGAAGGAACATGTGCAGGATCACGTCGCCACTTCTGGCTCTTTCTACTGAGATGACCTCCACTGGAGGGTGTGAGGACAGTATCAATTATTTTTCTAAGATTTGTCATGTCAAAAACTTGTCAACCCAAATTCTAATGCGTGCTAGACTTATGGATTGTCAGTAAATATCCATACTATTAGAATTTTTTCTTAAAACTTTTAATTTTGTGTGTTAGACACATAGCACATTTTTTAAACTAGGAAACTTTATGGTCTCTTTATAGTCTCTTTTTCTTATGAAAGTTGTCCATGTTCACCTTGTAGAACAAGGATTGGCAAACTTTGTCCTGTGGGCCAAATGGGTCCTGTTTTCGCAAATCACGTTTTGTTGGCACACACAGTCATGTCCAGTCATTTACTCATTCTCCTTAATGGCAGAGTTGAGTAGCTGTGGTAGAGACCTGATGATGTGCAAAAGCTAAAATAGTTATTATCTGACCCTCTATAGAAAAAGTTTGTCAAACCCTGCTGTAGAACATCTGAATAAATACAGAAAAATCACACCAAGAATACGATTATCTATATCTCACTCTCAGAGACTTAGGTTGATTCTAATTCTACCATTCTCATGGCTACATATTTTGGAAAATCTCTGGCTATTTCCTAAGGATAAATTCCTAGAAGTGGAATTCCTGAGCCAGTGAGCGAGAGTGGGTTTTTAGACCCTTGGTACTTAGTGCAGAATTTCTTTTCTGCTTGCACTCGTAGTAGTGCCTCTGCCTTGCCAACACTAAGCAAACCAACAAACAAGAACTCCTTTGCTAATGGATTTGGGTTTGCTTTTACTGATTCAGGGGTAGGTTCAAGGCCGTGGTCTGTGTCCTGTCTGCAGTGACAACATGCCTGGCGTTTGTCAAGCCTGCCATCAACAACATCTCTCTGATGACACTGGGAGTTCCTTGCACCGTGCTGCTCATCGCAGAGCTAAAAAGGTGGGTGCCATTATTTCTGCCTGCCCCTTGGGCTGTCCCTGTGTGGGGAACACACCAGCTCTGGGCTCTTTGGCTGCCCTTGAGTGGAGGAGGAATTTTATTTTCACAAAGAGTTAGTTGCTGACTGTTGGATTGGAAGCTGGTTTGATGGTTTAGTTCAAAATGTTAATGATCTCATTTTCGGAAAGAGAGGGGCAGCTGTTTTGTGGTCACAGTGCATTCCAGTGATCAAAAGCTAGCTTAGGCCGGGCGCAGTGGCTCACGCCTGTAATCCTAGCACTCTGGGAGGCCGAGACAGCCAGATTGCTCGAGGTCAGGAGTTCGAAACCAGCCTGAGCAAGAATGAGACCCCCATCTCTACTATAAATAGAAAGAAATTAATTGACCAACTAATATATATACAAAAAATTAGCCGGGTGTGGTGGTGCATGCCTGTAGTCCCAGCTACTCGGGAGGCTGAGGCAGTAGGATTGCTTGAGCCCAGGAGTTTGAGGTTGCTGTGAGCTAGGCTGATGCCATGGCACTCACTCTAGCCTGGGCAACAAAGTGAGACTCTGTCTCAAAAAAAAAAAAAAGCTAGCTTAGCAGGAACATCTCAGCACCTAGACTAGGGGTCCTCAAACTATGGCCCGTGGGCCACATGCAGGTGATTTTGCCCATTTGTTTTTTTACTTGAAAATAAGATATGTGCAGTGTGCATAGGAATTTGTTCATAGGTTTTTTTAAACTATAGTCTGGCCCTCCAACAGTCTGAGGGACAGTGAACTGGCCCCCCTGTTTAAAAGGTTTGAGGACCCCTAACCTAGACCAAGCTGCCTATACTTAATTCTGTAGATAGGAGGATAGATTTTTCCATATGAGAAGAATGAGGAGAAAAGTAAAGTCCTAAGGAGGTTATTGCATTCACACACACAAGGAAAAAGAGGAAAGGGACAGGGAAAATGAATTTCTATAGACAAGGAAACATTAACTGCAAGTGGACTACCATTGACCATGACAGTTTCTCTGAGGCTTAGGGTTGCATGTGCAATCTACCACGTAAAGCCTTTGCTATTTGTATTAGCATTCTTCTTTGGGAAGTTGTATTCTGAAGGTTCACGTTGATATCCAGAAACATTTTACTTTTTTTTTTGGATGCAGCATCTCACTCTGTTGCCTGGGCTAGAGTGCCCTGGCATCAGCCTAGCTCACAGCAACTGCAAACTCCTGGGCTCAAGCAATCCTACTGCCTCAGCCTCCCGAGTAGCTGGGACTACAGGCATGAGCCACCATGCCCGGCTAATTTTTCTATATATTTTTAGTTGGCCAATTAATTTCTTTCTATTTTTAGTAGAGACAAAGTCTCGCTCTTACTCAGGCTAGTTTCGAACTCCTGACCTTGAGCGACTCCTGCCTTGGCCTCCCAGAGTGCTAGGATTACAGGCGTGAGCCACCTTGCCTGGCCAGATATCCAGAAACATTTTACTTTAGCACTTGTTGGTACATGACTGTCTTCTTGTAGCTCAACTAAAATATATCTAATCACTGCCCTTATTTTAATACTCTTTGAAAACACTTCCTTTTCTTTGTAGCCACTTTAAAAATGCATTTTAATTCATGATTTTTTCATTATTATAGACACTGAAAGTTTTGATTGAAGTCTTAAAACTGAAGTTTTGTGTCATAGTTGCTCTGTGCAAAGTGTTAAATTGGCTTTTTCTTTTCTTTGTTTTAAGAGGAGATATGCATTCTTTCCTATTGCTTTGTCTCTAGGGGATGCTTTTATTGCCAGCAATAACAGGCCTGGTCAAAGGTGGTTGAAGAAGTATAGTATTTGAATTTGTTGTCTTGCAGCCAACGAATGTTGTCACATCTTATCTAGTTGGCTTCTTTGAGTAGCCTTCAAGGACCAGGGATGTAAGAGAGTCTTCAGAAATAGACTGAAGTTGGTCCTAGAGGAATAACTATGTCAGAGAGTCCTTTGAGTAGAAAAGCAGATAATTGTTTAAACAACAAAAGGTTCAGTCCCTATCCTCTAATAACCTTAATTAAAAAAAAAAAATCAACTTTCTACTTGACCACTGGTATTACTTGCTAGAGCCAGAAGGGTTCTTGGCAACCTCAAATCTACCTACTCATTTGTTTACTCAGTCAACAAATGTTTGCTGACTCTTACCAAGTGCCAGCTACCACGTTTCTTGACGGGAGACTCGTTGGAATCACCCAGGAAGTGCGTTTGCAAGTACAGGTGCTAGCTATGCCTATGCAGAGATTTTGATTTTGGTTGTCTTGGACAGAGGCCTGGGTATCTAGAAATTTAAAAAGCTCACAAACCTGGTTGCCTGGGGCTGGGGTGAGAGTAGGGGCCGAGTGGGGATGTAGGGAGGTTATTGGGGGAGGAAAAGGGGAATGACTGCTAATAGGTAAGGGCTTCTTGTTGGAGTGTTGGAAAAAGTATAAAATGCAATTGTGGTTTTGGTTGGATGACTCGGAATATACTAAAACACACTGACCCATATACTTTAAATGGGTGAATTTTATGATGTGTGAAATATACCTCAAGAAAACTGTAAACAAAAGCAAAACTCCTCAAGAACCTGCTCAAGTGTTTCTGGTGTGCCCACCTCTGCTTGAGAACTATAGATCTATTCTAAACTGCACACGTCCAGGATGTTTAGCCTTCTGGAGGGTGCACTTTCTCTATTTTTGGGTAGCAAATTGGAATCTGTGATCATAAAAAATATACGGAGAGGAGGAGTTTGTAGCCTTTAATAAATACTTGGTTATCTTGTCATCCAGCAGACTTAATGCTGAGTAAATCTGAAGTCATGTGCTTCCATCAGGCTATGTTTCTTCTCACGGAGAAGGTTTTCAGTGACGCTCACGTCAAACTGTTGCTCTTTATTAAAATATTCTCTCCTTTCATATCTCTAAAACTCTGCCGTATCTCACTGTGTTTGGAATCCTTTTTGCCACCATGGCCACCGTGGTTTGCTCTGAGCTCAGCATTTCTGCCTGGCGAGGACCCTGACAGTTGGCTGAGGTCCAGATTGCCATCTGCAGCATGGGACGGAGCCACATGCTTCTCTGTCCTCTTACAGCCAGGTTTCTTAAGAGAACTGTCACTATCCATTACCCGCCCTTCTGAGCCACTCGTTCTCACATCCCTTGCAGTCTGGTTTCCCTCTTCAGTCTGAAATGTTCTCTCAAGGGTCACTGATGATCCTTTTTAAAAAATCAATTTCTATCAAGTAACTCATGTTTGTTGTAGAAAAATTGGAGAATATAGACAAGCAAAAAAGTAATATTTGACAGTACTTAGAATAATACTTGGCTTATCATTTTTATGTACTAAAGAAAAATAAAACCTGCTATCCGATAATGACTATTAACTTTTTATTGTATCTTCTTCTAGCCTTTTTTATTCTTTGCCTCCTGTCTTTCTAAAAAAATCTAGCTATTTTATAAAAGTTAGGTCATTTGTTTTATAAGATAACCTGAAATTTGATTTTCTCAGTTAGAAATGTATTGTAGCCAATTGTAGCCATCCTTCTCTGTAAATAAATATAGATCTAGGTCCTCATTTTTAATGGCTATATAAATTTTAATTTACTTTAATTACCTAATTTTCTTTTTTTTTTTTTGTTTTGTTTTGTTTTTGAGACAGAGTCTCTGTTGCCCCAGCTAGAGTGCCATGGCATCAGCCTAGCTCACAGCAACCTCAAACTCCTGGGCTCAAGTGATCCTACTGCCTCAGCCTCCTGAGTAGCTGAGACTATAGGCATGTGCCACCATGCCCAGCTAATTTTTCTATATATATTTTTACTTGGCCAATTCATTTCTTTCTGTTTTTATTAGAGACAGGGTCTCACTCTTGCTCAGGCTGGTTTCGAATTCCTGACCTCGAGCAATCCTCCTGCCTCGGTCTCCCAGAGTGCTAGGATTACAGGCGTGAGCCACCCGCACCCAGCCTTCTTCTTCTTTTTTTTTTTTCTTATTTTTTTTTTTTTTTTTTCTTTTTTTTTTTTAAGACAGAGTCTTCCTGGGTCTCCCAGGTTAGGGTGCAATGGTGTGATCATAGCTCACTTCAACCCCCAGCACCTCAGCCTCCCAAAGTACTGGGATTATAGGCATGAGCCACTGGGCCCAGCTCTGTGATGAACATCTTCATATATCTTTTTGCAATCAAATTATTTCCTTAGGTGGCACTAATTTAGGCTGCCTTTGAATTTATGATCCAATACCCTCTCTTCAGTTCTCACCATCCTTAGATTGCCAGCTGTCTCCTTCTCTTAATTTTCTTCTCTTGGCTTCTGTGACCCTGTGTGATCCAGGCTCCCCTTCAGGCTCCCCAGTAGAAACCTGACTCTTTCTACTCTACCTTAAGGTAGGCAGTCTCCAAGGTTGTCTTCGACTCTTTTTTTTTTTTTAATGTTTTGAGGGTCTCACTCAGCCCCTTGTGTTCCACTGTCATTGCTCTGCATGATTCTGTGCATCCACCCTCGTCTCTTGGCTGAAGTCCAGTCTCACATTCCCAACGACCTGTTGGGCATGCCCAGTTGGACCTGCTGTTCCCCAGACAGTAATATTCACAATCACTATCGTGGCTCCATACCCACTCTGCCCACCGAATCCCTCCATGTCCCTTCCCAAACCCTGTTTTAAAGTTCCCAGATCTTTTTTTTTTGAGACAGAGTCTCACTCTGTTGCCCAGGCTAGAGTGCCGTGGTGTCAGCCTAGCTCACAGCAACCTCAAACTCCTGGGTTCAGGTGATACTCCTGCCTTAGTCTCCCATGTAGGTGGGACTACAGGCAAGTATCATCATGCTTGGCTAATTTTTTATTTGTTTTTGTAAAGACAGGGTCTTGCTATGTTGCTTAGGCTGGTCTTGAACTCCTGGCCCCAAGTGATGTTCCCACTGTGGCCTCCGAAAGTACTGGGATTACAGATGTGAGCCTGGCCTAAAAAGATATATTTAATCTAGCATTTGTCACATGGTAGATACTCAACAAATATTTACCTTTCTTTTTCCTTGCTACTACATTTCAACAAGAATAGTAAAATCAACCTAAAGAGGAAGTGTATATACATCTTTCTATTTTATCTTCTCTTTTAGGGATCTTACCTTTACTATCAAGGAATTCTCCCTAATGTGCCTTGGGTGAAGATGTTAGTTGAACTGACTTTCCTCTGCAGTGTTCAAGGGCCTGGAAGAACATGCTCCCAGGGCTTTGGCCTGTGTGCATCCTCATCTAGCCACCCCTGATGTTAACAGATCGTGAAGCCCTTTGGCAAACACACAATTAAATTGCTGATGAAGACATCTGAAATGGATTCCACTTGTAGCGTTCGGTCCAGTGCTGCTGGCTCATATTAGGGCTGATGTGAATAAAATGTTCTGAATTTAGCCGTGTTTTTTGAGAGTTCATGGCAATCTAGTTTCATTTTGACTCTTGAGTCTAATACTATGTTTTAGCCTGTAATTTTGTTAAAAAAATAGCTTAATAAAAGGGATACTATTTCAAGTTCATAAGACCTAAACAAGAGTGAATGGGGGAGACAAGTGGTTAGGGCAGATTATTATTACATAGTTTGAACAAACTCAGCTTCTCAGTTGTGATCTTTAAACAGGAAAATGTATTTTCCTTTAATATTCTAATCTTTGTAAGTAATTACAAAGGAAATAATTTCTGCTCCATGTTTAAAGTCTTCTGCCCCAGGAAATCTGGCCAACACTACAGCTAACTGGTCTTCACCGTCACATTAACAATTTGCAGCTTCATAGGAAATATCCTTCCTTCCATCAAAGGTCTGTCTTTCTACCTGTGGATTATGCCCTCCACTCTCTTATACCTATTTCACTCCTGTACATTGTCCATTGTGTCATCCCCTCCGTTCTAAAGGATCCTTCTTGTCAGCCTGTAAACTTACACTTGAGTCTCTCTCATCTTCTCTGACACCCGACCTGGACTCAGCAGCCCCAAGAACAACCCGTAAGATACAGGAGGGCTGAAAAATGGTCACTGGATCTGCAGACCACCAAGAGGAGCTTGGGCACTGAAGTGGGAGCAAAGGCCAGATTGCAGTGGGTTGAAGAGTAAATGAGAGGTAAGGGATGGGGACAGCTGGTTAAGCAGTTTGACTGTGACGTGCAAGGGAGACAAAGGGTGGTGGCTAGAGACAGGTGTGCGCTGAATCCAGGTCGGGTGTCAGAGAAGACGAGAGAGACTCACGTGTGTCTCCTCAAGTTCACATGTTGAAACACTAGTCACCAGGGTGATGATAGTAGGAGGTGAGGCCTTTTGGGAGGTGATGAAGTCATGGGGGCAGAACACTCATAAATGGGATGAGGGCCCTTATGAAAGAGGCCCCAGAGAGCTCCCTTGCCCCTCCCACCACATGAGGACAGAGCTGGAAGGTGTCATCTGTGAGGATAGGGCCCTTATCAAACACTGAGTCTGCTGGTGCCTTGATCTTGGACTTCCCAGCCTCCAGAACTGTGAGAAATAAATTGCTGTTGTTTGTAAGCTGCCTGGTCTATGGTATTTTGTTATTGTAGCCTGTATGGATGAAGACACTGCTTTGCTCATTCTGTACTTCTCCCGAAAAGATCTCCTCCACTCCCATGGCTTCAATTGCTGTACATATGCGATGACTCCCACATTTATGTCTCCAACCCAGTCCTTCCTTCTAGCTACCATCATGTGTCTCACTGCCCACCTGGCCTCTCTAATTCCATGTATCACGGACATCTCAAATTCAACTTGTTTAAAACTAGATTCCTGATCTGCCTTTTCTAGCTCCGAGTTTCTTCATGATATTGCTAGCTGCAGTAAATGGGAACACCATTTACTCAAGCCGGAAACTGGGCTTCCTCTTCCTTCCTCGAACATCCCATCTGATCTCAGTCATTTTTCCACTAGTTGGCATTGCGATGAAGCCTTTCTGACCTTAGAGGCTGGCCTCTCCCCTACTCTGACCTTCCATGTCTTCGTCAGGTCTCACTCCTGGGCCCTGTTCATGCGTCCCTCTTTCTGAGCCCCCTGCTTGGTTAACTCTGCTTTGGTTTTAGCTCTACCATTTATACGTTCTCCTAGCACCCTGGACTTCTCCTTTCTGGCACCCGTCCTGATGGTAATTAGAAAATTATCGTGCTGCTGTTTTGTCCCGTGTCTGTCCTCTCTGCCTAGGGTTGGCTCCACGTGGGCAGGGACGAGGTCTCTTTGTTCACTGCCGTGTCCCAGTTCCCACCCTGGGGCCTGGCAAGGAAAAGAAAAGATGGTTGTTTCCCTGCTTTGATAAAACGCCCAGACAAGAGGATGCCCTCATCGCCCTCTGCACTTCCTACAGGGTCTTTCCTCGTTGTCGCCAGCCGTGATCTGTTCCTCCCAAACATCTGCGCTGATTCTCACTGTGCCTCCACTTGTTCGCAGGAAATAGAGGAAGGACTGGTTTTTAGCTTTCTGTTTCTCTTTATTCCTAAAGCTCCTTTCTAGCCTTTTCGTGTGTTCACTGCCCTTTCTGAACCTTCTCTCAGGCCATGAGAAAACAAAAGTTTATTCCCATTTGGAGTCATGACCTGACATTGACTGAAAATCGGTGGTGTTAAGTCACATGGCCAAGTGACTCGGCTGCATTTAAAGTATTTTAAGATATACCTTTTTCTAATTATGGGAGTGATTTTTTTTTGAGACAGAATCTCACTCTGTTGCCTAGGCTAGAGTGCCGTGGCGTCAGCCTGGCTCACAGCAACCTCAAACTCCTGGGCTCAAGCGATCCTGCTGCCTCAGCCTCCTGAGTAGCTGGGACTACAGGCATGTGCCACCATGCCTGGCTACATATATATATATATATATATATATATATATATATGTATATATAAAATTTTTTTTTTTTTAGTTGTCCAGATAATTTCTATTTTTTTTTTTTTTTGGTAGAGACAGGGTCTCGCTCTTGCTCAGGCTGGTTTTGAACTTCTGACCTCAAAGGATCTGCCCGCCTCAGCCTCCCAGAGTGTGATTTTATTGTTGAGAAAAACTTTGAGAATATAGTCAGTGGTCAAGAAGAAAAGAAATGACAGATACTCTGTTTTCTTTTATTTTTAAATTTTTATTTTTTTTGTACATAACAATTTGAAGGAAAGATATTTTGCTTAGATTTTTCTATCCTAAAATAGGGTCCAGGCCAGGCGCGGTGGCTCACGCCTATAATACTAGCACTCTGGCGGGCGGATTGCTCAAGGTCAGAAGTTCGAAACCAGCCTGAGCAAGAGCGAGACCCCGTCTCTACTATAAATAGAAATAAATTAATTGGCCAACTAATATATATAGAAAAAATTAGCAGGGCATGGTGGCGCATGCCTGTAGTCCCAGCTACTTGGGAGACTGAGGCAGTAGGATCGCTTGAGCCCAGGAGTTTGAGGTTGCTATGAGCTAGGCTGACACCATGGCACTCACTCTAGCCAGGGCAACAAAGCGAGACTCTTGTCTCAAAAAAAAAAAAAAAAAAAAAATAGGGTTCTGCCGATTATAGGATTTTTTTTTTTTCACTTAACCTCACATTATTATTTTGATAAAAGCCCTAAAACATGGAAGTGGAGCCTAATTGGGCCCAGGTTTGGACAAACCCCAAGCGCTTATAAACCCAATTATCGGCTTCTAGCAGGAACTGCTCCCTCTAGAAACAGAGTGAGGAAGAGTAACAGGAGGCCAAGACCCTGAACCTGCAGAGCTTCCCTCCTGCCTCACAGATGTCCACCCTGTCCAGCCAGGGCCTGGCAGTGACTAACCACCTGACACTCCGCCTCTGTTGATGCCCTCCATGTGCTGCGTCTCCAGCATATTGCTTTGTGTTCTGGTATGTTCCTTAAGCTTGTCTTCCTAGGTTTGATTGCATCGGATGTTCATGGATCCTCTTGTACCAGACAAATATTTGTTGATGTTTGTTCTTACCAGTTTTTGTTTTACCCTTTTAAATCGCAAGGCAAGAGGCCTGTTTATTGTGCCTCATACAGTGCTTAGCATGGACTCTGAGAATTTGATGTCCAGTCAACCTGGTTACTTCTTAAAAAAAAAAAATCTTTAAAAAATGTTCTGCCCAAATCGCTAGAGTCCAATTAAAATTGTCCTTGGCTGGGTGCCGTGGTTCACACTGTAATCTCAGTGTTTTGAAAGGCAAAGGCAGGAGGATCACTTGAGGTCAGGGGTTCAAGACCAGCCTGGGCAACATAGAGAGACCGCATCTCTACAAAAAAAACATTGCCAGGTGCGGTAGCTCACACCTGTAATCCTAGCATTTTGGGAGGCTGAGGTGGGAGGATCACCTGAGGCCAGGAGTTTGAGACCAGCTTGAGCAACATAGTGAGATCCTACCGCTACAAAAATTTAAAAATTAGTCTGGTGTGGTGGTACGTGCCTGTAGTGCCAGCTACTGGGGAGGCTGAGGCAGGAGGATCGCTTGAGCCCGGGAGTTCAAGGCTTCAGTTAGCTATGATTGTGCCACTGCACACTCCAGCCTAGGTGACAGAGCAAGACTCTGTTTCTAAAAAAAATTTTAAAAAATTGTCCTTTTACTTCATAATTTTATCCATTCATTCAGTAAGCATTTATTTAACACCTGTTCTGGGGCCAGGCACTAGGTATACATTGGTGAATAAAGCAGGTTATAGTTCCTACTCTCATTGGTCTTCTAGGCTAGTTTAATTCTAGGTGTTGTACAAATGATGACACAAATAAATACATGATTTCAACTTGTGACGACTGTTATGCAGGAAAATGGCAGGGGGCCCTGAGAGAATGCAGTGAGAAGAGACCTACATTAGATGGCAGTGGGGGTGTCAGGGGAACCTGCCTGAGGAACTGTGGAAGCTGAGCCCTGGAGAGGGGGAGAGGGCAGGCCGGGAGTGAGGGGACACAGCTGAAGGTGAGTCCTTCAAGGGAGAAGGTGAAGAGAAGAGGGAAATGGAAATCGTTCATCTCTGTTTTAGTGCCTAAGTAGGAATGTAGTCTCGCTTTTGGTTTTTGGCTCAGAGGAGGCCGAGGTGCAACTTTCTTCGGTCATCCCGAATCTGGGTTCATCCGACACCAGCCGCCTCCACCATGCCGCCTAAGTTCAACCCCAATGAGATCAAAGTCATATACCTGAGGTGCACCGGAGGCAAAGTCGGTGCCACGTCTGCCCTGGACCCCAAGATCGGCCCCCTGGGTCTGTCTCCAAAAAAGATTGGTGATGACATCGCCAAGGCAACCGGTGACTGGAAGGGTCTGAGGATTACAGTGAAACTAACTATTCAGAACAGACAGGCCCAGATTGAAGTGGTACCTTCTGCCTCTGCCCTGATCATCAAAGCCCTCAAGGAACCACCAAGAGACAGAAAGAAGCAGAAAAACATTAAACACAATGGAAATATCACTTTTGATGAGAGTGTCAATATTGCCAGACAGAGGCGGCACTGATCTTTAGCCAGAGAACTTTCTGGACCCATTGAAGAGATTCTGGGCATTGTCCAGTCTGTGGGCTGCAATGTTGATGGCCGCCACCCACATGACATCATGGATGACATCAACAGTGGTGCAGTGGAATGCCCAGCTAGTTAAAAAGTACAAAGGAAAATATTTCAATAAAGGATCATTTAACACCCCCCCCCCCCAAAAAAAAATGTAGTCTCTCCACGTCATGGGCCTCTATTAATTCTTTTGAAAATTTTCTGAAGGATATATTTAGCCCTCCCACAAGAGAATACTTTGCTTGTTTTTTTGAGCAGTTCTTTCTGAACCTGCTGTCTTATCCTGTCTTTATTGATGTTTCTGCTGAGGTTTCTGTCAGGCGGCTGAGAAAGGTAGTAGCAAGTCAGGCTTTCGACACACATGCGTTTGTTCAACAAGTGAATTAAGCTTTGTTGGTTGCAGATGTTTGTTGGACTCTGGCCCCATACAAGATCTTTTTTTTTTTTGACAACCTCACTTTATCACCCAGGCTAGAGTACAGTGGTGTCACCATAGCTCACTGTAACCTCAAACTCCTGGGCTCAAGGGATCCTCCTGCCTCAGCCTCCTGAGTAGCTGGGACTACAGGTGTGCAGCACCACGCCTGGCTAATTTTTCTATTTTTAGTAGAGACAGGGTCTCGCTCTTGCTCAGGCGGGTCTCGAACTCCTGACCTCCAGCAATTCTCCAGTGTTAGTCTCTCAGAGTACTAGGATTACAGGCATGAGCCACTGCACCCAGCCCTCCATATGAGATCTTAACTGACTCAGAAGTGGTCCACTGAGAGATAGAGACCCTGAGGGAAGGGGATTTGGGAGGACCCTCAGCCACCAACTGCCTCTGGGTGTTGAAAAATGTAAATCACCCACTTTATGTGCAGTTCTGTAACCAGGAGGGAAGACAGCAACTGAAATTTCCTTTGGATTTGTTTCAGAAAAACATTTTGTCCCAGTGTGTGTAAGAACTTACTCCTTCACTGAACAAATGTTGAGAGACTTCTCTGTCCGGCGCTGTTGCAGGTGCTGGGGACGTCAGCCGGGAACAGCTTGCCCATCAGTGGCTGAACACAGATTGTAAACATAAAGACAAGTCAGCACAGAGGATGCCAGAGGGGTTCTCATCGATACCCAGAAAATTAAAGGAGAGAAAGAGGCGATAGGGAGGGTCGCTTGGGAGGTGGAGACAGGTGTTGCAATTGTTAAAAATAGTGGTCAGGAAAGAGCTTACTGAGTGACATTTGAGCAGAGTTGGAGACAGTGATCTGCATGGGTTCCTGGAGGCGGCATTCCTGGCAGAGGGAACAGCAAGTGCTAAGGCCTTGCAGGAACATGTCTGGGGTGTGTTCCCGAGGTGGCGTGGAGTGCACAGGCCTAGGAGAGGAGATGCAGAGAAAAGGGGAAGCCGGTGCATACAGGGCCCGGTGGCTGCTGCAAGCGCTCGGACCTTTCCTCTGGTTAAAAAGGACGGTGCTGGGGCCTTTGAGCAGAGTTCCGAACGCTGGGTGTCGGGCAAGGAGGAAGGAGGCAGTGAGCGAAAGGGTGGTGGCGTGGATCCAGGTGGGGCTGGTGGGAAGAGCTCAGATTTGGGGTATATTTTGAAGGTAGAGTGATGGACCGGATGCGGGCTGTGGGAGAAAGAGAAAGACCGGAAGAAGGACAGGTTAGGACGTGTTGAATTTAGGTCCGTGTTAGGCACGAGGGTGCACACGTCAGGAAGGCAGCTGCTCTGTGAGCTGGAGTCGGGGGAGAGACCTGGGTGGGCAGGGTGTCTTTGTGAGCCGTCTGTGGTACGTGTAGAATTTACATTGCGTGACCGTAGAGTGACCGTATGTTCATTGGGAACTCCAGGGCCGGGAGTTGGGGACACGAGAGGAACTGAGGAAGGAGCCAGGATGGGTGGCCAGTGAGGAAGGCGGAAACCAGGACTGACGACAGGTTGCTCTCTGGATCCCCATGCAGGTGTGACAACGTGCGTGTATTTAAGCTGGGCCTCTTCTCGGGCCTCTGGTGGACCCTGGCCCTCTTCTGCTGGATCAGTGACCGGGCCTTCTGTGAGCTGTTGTCGTCCTTCCACTTCCCCTACCTGCACTGCGTGTGGTAAGCCCGCAACGGAGCTGGCTGGGAGCCAGGCATCTGCACTTGCTGTTGGGCTCTGTCCTCCCTGCACGGTGCCCAGATGTGCCCAGGGGACAGCGAGGAGCCCTAGCGAGCCTCTGTCCTCATGTGGACCGTCAGATGTTCAGAAGTACACATTGTAAAAAGCTGAATTGGCTCCAGCCAGCAGGCTTAGCCAGGACAAAAGGCCTAATTGTCATGCTTCAGGTCTGCAGTCTCTCTTACCTCTAGCTCCATTATTAAAGCATAGAGGTGCTTGAAAACTGAATCCGTAACCTGAGCTCCAGCTGGATCCGAGGGTGAGGCCTGAGTAAAAAGCAGGGGCCTCACAGGTCACTTGGGGACAGTTTTCCCCAAAGTCTCACTTTATTTAGGTGGAGACAATGAACCAGAGAATTAAACTGAACGGTTCAATACCACCTACCTGTTTATATAAAAACAACCTTGGACGGCCGGGCG
>VSMD01109380.1:0-17227 GCA_008750895.1 Mirza zaza | reverse complement strand
TTTTTACATTTAATTAATTTATTAGAATTTATTTTACTGTATAGTATGAAACAGTTCTAACCTTTTCCTCTAGCACTTAACCGGATTTTATAACTTAATCTGCTGACAAATCATTTTCCACTTTTTTAAGTTAACATTTTCTACTAAAGTGTAATGCACATAGAGACTATGCATAAATTATGAAGATATATTTAAATGAATTATCGCAAAGTGAGCACATTCATAAAACACCAAGAAATTGAACATTGCCAGCACCTGTGATGGCCCTAGCAAGACTTTTTCAGTCAATATGCTGAGTCAATATTTGTCCAGTTTACTATTGGTACATTGGTACTATTGGTACATTTGGGTTTTTACTGCTTTGGGCTAGATTGCTACTATAAACATTCTGGTACATGTTATTTGGTACATATATGTACGAGTTTCTGCTCAGAATATATTTATATCTATATATTTTATATAGATGTATGTATGTTTGTGTGTGTCTGAATGGAATTGCTGGGTCATATAATAGATATTGCCGAAGAGTTTTCAAAGTGATTGTACCAATTTCCATTTCCACCAGCATGAGAATTCCAGATTTTCAACATCCACACCAATATTTGGTACTGTCAGTCTTTTCATCTGGTGAATATATAGATGTATCTTATTACAGTTTTAATTTTCTCTTCCCTTTTGGTTAATGAAGTTGAGAATACTTTTGTAGACTTATTGGCCATTGGATATCATCTTTTGGGAAGTACATGCTTAATTCTCTTGCCCACTTTTCTGTTGTGTTCATATGTTTTTCTTATTGGTTTATAGGAGTATTTGTGCATTCTGGAAAACATACAGTTTGTATTTATGTATGGCAGTATCTTAGTACAGTTTGTGACAGCTTTTTCAACCTTTACATTAGCTTCCTATGGCTGCTGTAACAAATTACTACAAACTTGCTGGGCTTGAAACAGGAGAAATATATTCTTTCACAGTTCTGGAGACCAGAAGTTTGAAATCAAGGTGTCTGCAGGGTGGGTTCCTTCTGAGGTTCCAAGGGAGAATCCATTCCATGCCTCTCTCCTAGTTTCTGGTGGCTCTAAGGTATACCTTGGCATTCATTGGTTTGTAGACACATCATCCTATATCTGACTCCATATTCACATGGAGTCACTGTATGTCACTGTGTCTTGTGTCACTGTGTCTCCACCTTCACACAGTGGTCTCCTCTATGCCTCTGTGTTTGTTTTTCTCTTTTTCTGTATTACATAAGGACTCTACATCATTGGACCTAAGACACAGCTTAATCGAGGATTCCATGAAAAAAACCTCAATTCAATCATATCTTTTGCCATGTAAGGTAATATTTACAGTTTCCAGGTGACATAAATTTGGAGGACCAACATTCAAACTGCTACACCCTTGTAAATATTTTTTTCCCCACAGTTGGTGCTTTTTGCATCCTTTTAAAGAAGTTTTTTCCTATTCCCCATCATAAAGATATTCTCTTGTTATCTTCTCCAGAAGCTGCACATCTAGATATTCTATTGTTCAAAAGTTGATAGTCATGCATGGTATGAGGTAAGGGTCAAATTTCACTTCTTTCCAAATGGATATCCAAGTGACCAAAGCACATTTTATTAAACAGACTCCTTTTTGCACTTCTTTGCAGTGTCATATATGTTATGAGTAAAGTGCCCATAATATGTGAATGTATTTCTGGATTCTCTATTCTGTAAAATTTGTCCTTTGGTAAGTCCTTATATTATCCCCACACTATCTTAATTACTGTAGATTAATAAGTCCTTTTATATATAGTAGTGTAGGTTTATAGTAATTAGTAGAAGGTCTCTTTCTTCTTTTTCAAGATTGCCATAACTATTAATGTTTTTTTCCATTTCCATTTAAATTACAGAGTGCTATTTAACCACACCACCCCCCAAAATGCTTGAATATTGATTGGGATTACACTGAATCTTACATAAAGTTCAGGGAACACTGAAATTTTTATCATACTCAATGTGCACATTTCTCCTTTTTAAGTCTTTAATTTCCCCAATAGTGTCTCATTAAGGGACTTTTGCTTATCTTTGTTAGGTTTATTCCTATATATCAGACATTTTTGACATTATTTTAAATGGTACATTTTTGAAATTTCCTTTTCTAATTATTTGTTGCTGGCATATAGAAATACAATTGATTTTTAAAAATCTGGTTTCCAAAGACCTAATTCATTTATTATTATTGTTATAATTATAATGGCTTATTGGTAGATTCTTTTAGGTAATTGCAAATATACAATCTTACCATCTGAGAACAGTGAGAGTTTTACGTTTTTAACACACTGACTGCCACACTAGAAAACAGATTATTTCCCTGGGGCCATGGTGTTTTATTAAAACATGATCCTTTCTAATTTGTTGTTGTTTTCTGTTTGTGAGTTATATGCAACACAATCCACGTTTTTAGAATTAAATTGCCAATATTAATTGTAAGAATAAGAACATCAACAAGTAAGATTTTCACAAACCAACCTGCAGGGTTTTGTTTCATACGGCCTCAGGTGCAAAACTAGCTTGAGTTAAATGCAACTCACATGGCAGTCAATGTGTTAACCCTATACCTTTGATTTCTTTTGTCTGCCTTGTTACATTGACTAAGAACCCCCCATACAATATTGAATAGAAGTAAAGTAGGCAGAAATCTTTATCTGGTTTCCAGTCTCAGAAAGCTTCTAACATGTTATCATTTTACCATTCAGAGATCTGCTATAGGGTTTTTGCAGATACTTTAGGCTAAGGAGTTAATTCTCTTCTCTCCCAGATTTATTGAGTCTTCCCCCCGCCCCCCACAATAAATGGATAATGAACTTTGCCAAATGCTTTCTCCACTTTCATTGAGATTATTGTATAAAGTTTTCTCTTTTTTGTTAATTTGGTAATTTACATTGATTTATTTTATTGTATTTTATTTTTTGAGACAGGGTCTCACTCTGTCACCTGGGCTAGAGTACAGTGGTATCATCATAGTTCACTGCAACCTCAAATTCCTGGGCTCAACTGATTCTCCTGCCTCAGCCTCCTAAATATCTGGAACTACATATGTGTGCCACCACACCTGGGTAATTTTTTTTTTTTTTTGGTAGAGATGAGGGACTTGCTATGTTGCTCAGGCTGATCTTAAGCTCCTGGCCTCAAGAGATTCTCCTGCCTCAGCCTCACAAAGTGCTAGAATTACAGGTGTGAAGCATTGCCCCTGGTCCATTGATTTATTTTGGAATGTTAGATTAGCCTTGCTTTCCCAGAATAAGTCAAAATGTTAATGACGTATTATCCTTTCTATATGTTACTAATGTATAGTAAGATTTTATTCTTTATCAGGTTCCAATATCAAAGTTTGGCTCACTTTATAATATGAATTGGACAGTGTTCTCTTTGTTTATACTATTGTCTATATTTGCCAGATACATAGTGATGTCTCTTTTCCCATTCCTTATATAAGTAATGTATGTCCTCTTCCTCTTTGGTTCTTGATCAACTTGCCAGAAATTTATCAATTGCAGTAGCATTTTCAAAGAACCAACTTTTGAAATTGTTAATCCTTCACATTTTTCTACATCATGATAATGATGTCATTATTTTTTACACTTAGCTATATTATTTCATTTCTTTTCTGCTTGTGAGTTTAATTTGCTATTCTTGTACTCATGTTTTAGTAGAAGAATAGCAAACAAACAAATCTAGATTATTGTTTTTTAGTCTTTCTTCTTTTCTAATATGTGCATTTAAAGCTATAAATTTCATGTAAGTATGGCTGTAGCTGCATTTGACAAATTTACTATTTTACAATTTGATATGTTGGCCTAGATGTAAAAACCCTTTCCTGAGCTATTTTTTAATTGCCACATTCTTATGTACAGTTGACTCTGTTTCTGAACTTTCTTTTCTGTTCTATCACATTTTTGTCCTATTCCCACTTTGTTTGACTGTTCCTCCCTTTATAAGATGATTTGATTTGAGAGCTCACAGAGTAGGGCCTGGTCAGTGTAGTGCTTGTGTAGAATTCTCTTGTCTCTTCTTGGACACTCATTCACAGTTATGGACTTTAAAATCCTTTAGTCAGATTCTCTAAAAAAATATCTCATTCCACTCGTGTTCTGAGTTGAATTATAATTGCAGATTAGGAAGAAGTGGCATATTTATGATATTAAGTTTTACATCCATGAACACTTATTCACAAATTCCTTAATAAATAATTATTTATATGGTCTCTCAATGTTATATTTATATTTTTATATATTATAGATTTATATATTTTAAGGTTGATCTTACATATTTCTTATTAATATTACTTCTAGAAATTATTTTCTAGGAATTATTTCTAAGGATTATTTTTCCATTTCAACACTAAGTAGTTACTATTGATATATAGAAAAACTCATTGCCTCGTTAATATTTACTTTTTAACAGGCTAAAGTTTTTAACTATCTGTTTAATCTAATAATTCTTAGTTAATTCTGTTGTTTTTTCCAGATAAAATCATATCACCTGCAAATGATGATAATTTTCTCCTCCTTTTCAGTATTCCCACTATTGTCTTTCCATTTCTTATTGTGTGGGTTCTCTCAAACATGTTGTGATGCAGTGACAAGAGGCATGATGGTCTTTGAATCTTTGAATTTTGTTTTCTTTTTTTTTTTTTCTTGCTCTGTTGCTCAAACTCCTGGGCTCAAGTGATTCTCCTGACTCAGCCTCCTGAGTAGCTGGGACTATAGGTGTGCACTACCATGGCCAGCTAACTATTTTTTTTTTAATATTTTGTAGAGACAGAGGTCTCATTATGTTGCACAGGCTGGACTTGAACTCTGGGACTTGACCCCTCAAAGTGCTAGGATTACAGGAATGGGCCACCACCCTAATACGAATTTTTTTAGTGTTTCACTATTAAGTACAATACAGGTGATAGGTATGTATTACATTAAGCAAACCACTTTTTATTTTTGGGTTTCCAGAAGTTTACTTTTATTCATGTATTCTTTTATCAAATCCGGTTTCAGCCTCTATGACTCAAGTATCTCAATTCCAAGTGAAAGTGACTGGCTGATCTAATCAGAAAGGAAATTGATGGATTGGATCCTGGGTACTGAGATCATTCCCAGGGAAGATGGAGATTCAGGCTGGCAAAGTCCTCAGGAAGGTGAGACATCACCGAGATGACAGCCAAATCATTCTGCAGGGCTGGTGCAGTGAGATCACTTCTGAACACCAGATGACCCTGGATTCCTTGCTGGCACAGCTGCCCTGCTGCCCAAGCCTGGACTGGATGCTGCCACTGTCCCCAATTCTTTCCTTATCTACTTTACTCTTACTCAAATTTGGTGTGACTATGATTGGCCAATCCTAGGATGTGTACTCATGCCCCGGATGCAGGAGAAGCTGAAAGAACAGGTATTTTCTGCTTTCATCTTCTGTCCCTCGCCAACGTGTACTCACAAGGCGCTGAACTCCCAAGATGTAAGAAGAGGGTTCTAATGCTGGACAGTCACCTCCACCCTATCACACGGGGGTTGGGGGTGGGGGTTTCCGCCTTGGGATTTATTGACATTTTTGAATGCGTTGTCTCCTTTAACTTATTAATGTGAAAAAAATGTGTAATATGAGAGTCCCTAACGTTGCGTACCTGGAAAGACAATTCTACGTGGCCATGGTACATTATTCTTTTAATTCATTATTATTCTTAGTACCAGTTTCAACTCATTCATACTTGCCTATATTTATATTTAAGGGTGGCCAGTAGCATTGTTTTTTTTTTGTTTTTCTCTATGCTAACTCTGTCAGGGTTTTCAGAGCTATACCAATGTGTTGGGAAGATTTCCAATTTTACCTAGGCCCCTAGGCAATTCATGTGAACAGAAACATCATTTGTTCTTGAAGGAATTGGTCTAAATGACCAATAAAATAGCCTGGTCTGGTATACTTTGGGACTGCAGTTCTTTGATGGTAGTCCCCAATGTTTTCATTATTATTGATCTGCTTGAGTTTATGTCTCTCCTGGAGTCGATGCCCTAGAAAACGTCAGTACTGCAGTAGGTGTGTTAAAGTCTGTGAGATGCCAGCAAGAACCGGTTTCTTGTTCCTGAACATGAGTGGTAAGGATTGCAAATGGGTTATTTTTAGAGGGTGTGAAAAAGGCCCTTTCACCTTTCAGCTCAGTACGGCTGTGACGCTGTTAAGTCCCCTATGAAGAGTATATTGAAAAATGTTCAGAGATTGAAAATTGGAGGTGTTTGGTTTGACTTACAGAGTGGATTTCTTTTTAATGGAACTGGTTCATTCCTGTTTGCTGCCGTTCTCTGAGCTCCCAGATCTTGTCACACATCAATATCATCGCCCTAAGCCCTGAAGGCATTTAAGTCTATTTCCTTCAATGGCCTCATTTTAAAAATTCTTTTTTATGTTTTGAAAATTATAATAATACATGCATATAATACAATAAGGCAAATGGTGCAATATAAATAGGTAGAATGACACAGCCAGCACTAACAGCGTGCTGCCTGCCAGCCTTGTCCATACATAGGCATTTAGGCGTATCTGTAGACAACAGTCTACAGTTGTTTTTCCTTTAATGTTTTATTGTGGGAATTTTCAAACATACAGGGGTAGAGAGGAAAGTATAATGAATTCCTCTGTACTCACTCCAGAGCTTCAACAATTATGAACTCAAGGCAAATCTCATTTCACTTCTACCCTCACATATCCACTCCTCCTCAATATCTTGGATTAATATTATTTCTTTAATATGTGACATTCTCACCTGCCTAACATTTTCGTTTTTAAAATTTCAAACCTATAAAAACGTTGAAAGTTTAGTATAATCCATCTACCCATCACTGAAATTTACCAGTTGGTTTTCATCATTGAAAGTATTTTCTAGACACCCCTACGTTTGTAGCAGGAGTTCACTGTGCTTGAAGCAAGGTGGCCAAGTTCATCCAAACAGAAAGATTGAACCAAACAAGCTGCCCCGGGCAAAACAAAATAAGAGGTTTATATGTAACAAATGGTTGAGGCAGGCGACCTCTCATGCTTAGTTGGGGTAACTCCAAAAACCTCTTTGCCAAAGTGCTTGCAGACACTTAGCTCTGGGCCAAGGCAGCTGTCTGCATGAGGTAGCCTATCCCTGGGGAAGAGCGGCCTCTGGGAGTGCTGGGTCCTGGCCTTGAGCTCAGCAGCCCTCTCCAATGGCCAGTCCTCTAGGCAATGTTTCCTTTAATAAACTGTTGGAACAGTAAGGAATTCCAACCCCAGCAATTTGTAAATCGTTCCAGTTGCCTTTTGAATTTGGCAAAGTTCATCACTAATATTATATTTTTTGTCAATTCTCCTTGTGTTTCTAATAGATTGTGCTTTAGAATACTTTTTCAAAGTGTTCTTTGGCACATTAAAGTTCATGACAACGATAGCTTTATTTTGGATTTTAGTTTTTATAAAAGCAAAATGATCCAGTTCACTCCTAGCTAGTAATAAGTAGCACGGTTTGCCTTGCCTTTTCTGTGCATGTCCTTTCTTCCCCTGCAGCTGCAGTAAGCAAGTGTCTAGGTCTGAAAAATTGGAATGCTAGCCCTTTTTCTCTATATAAATGTTTCCATCTTGGGCTATGACAAATTATATCATGGACCTAACATCTCCCCTCTTCGTGGTGTTTAAATCCTCTCTCCAGATTCAAATATGAAAGGACATTTGGTGTGCATAGTTAAATATTTGAAGTCTACATCAACTAATAGTAACTTCATGATCTCAACAATGGTTTTGTTTGCGTCTAGCTGATACACCGCCAACCATTCTAACAGGTTTAACATCATTTTGTCTGAGATTTTTAACTTTCTATTTATTATCTACTGCTACATAACAAGTTATCCCAAAATTCAGTGGCTTAAACAACAGACATTATCTCTTGATTTTATTGTGTCAGGAATTCAGTAGTGGCTTATTGGATGGTTCTGGCTCAAGGTGTCTCATGAGGTTCCAGGTAAGATGTCACCTGGGGCTGTAGTCATCTGAAGGCTAGACTGGTGGTGCAGGAAGATCTGATTTTAAGTTGGCTCACATGCTTGACAAGTCATGCTGGCTGCTGGAAGAAAGCCTTGGTTCCTTGCCACATGGACTTCTCTACAGGAGCACTTACCTGTGTCCTCATAGCATGGCAGCTGACTTCCACTGGAGTGAGTGATTCAAGACAGAGAGCAAGGAAGAAGCCTAATGCCCTTTATAATCTTATTTCAGAAGTTACACATTATCACGTTTACCATATTCTATCCATTAGAAGCAAGTTATTAAGTTACTAGGCTCCACATTTTGAAGAAGAGTATTCAATAATTTGTTGACCTTTTTTTTAAACCATGACAAATTCTCATAAACAAGAATGTCAGAATCTGTTTGGGGACGCAGTTCAAAGTTCTTTGTCATCTAATTGTAGCATTTAAACCATTCATATGAGTTGTTAGCCACAGATCCCTTTGGTCTTCCATCTTTTCTTGCCCTATTTCTTTTGACTTTATGCCCTCTAGCTGTTTCCTTCCTTTTCTTATAGTGTAGGTCTGCTGTTGATGAGTTCTTTTGGATTTTGTGTGACAGAAAAAGTCTCTATTTCACCTCTGTTTTTGAAAGATATTTTTGCTAGTTATAAAATTCTAGGTTGACAGGGTGTTTTCTTGGTTTGTTTGCTATGTTTTTCTGTCAGTACTTTAAAGACATTGTTCTACTGTCTCCTGGCTTGTAATGGCTTCTATTGTTTCCAAGGAGAAGTTTGCTGTCACTCTTAATTTTGTTTCTCTGTTCATAGTGTGTCTTTCTTCCTCTTGCTTTCAAGAATTGTTTTGTACTGCTTTTGAGCAATTTGATTACAGGATGGTCTTTGGTGCTGTTTTCTTCATGTTTCTTGTACTTGAGTCATTAAGCTTTTTGGATCTATGGGTTTATAGTTTCATCAAACTTGGAAACATTTAAGCCACTGCTTCTTCAAATATAAGTCTCCAGTCCTCTATGGGACTTCAGTTACATGTAAATTAGGCAGCTTGAAGTTGTACCATAGATCACTGATGCATCATTTATTTTTCTAAAATTTTTTTCTCTTTTATATAGTGTCTAATGCTATATTTTAAATTCAATAACATTTTCTTCTGCAGTCTCCAATTTGCTGTTAATCGAGTCATATATATTTTTAACCTGGACATTTTCATCTTCAGAAACTTAATTTGGGTCTTTTTTATACCCTCCATGTCTCTCCTCAACATGCTCCTTCTCTCCTCTGTCTCCTGGAACATAGTCAATATAGTTGTTTCACCCTGAATGGCAAAATCATAATTATCCTTGGTCCCGTATACATTCCCAGGACTGTTCCTTCTAGTACTCTCGGGTGGTTCTTTCACCAGCCTCGGGGAGTTTCCTCACGCACATGCTGATTCGTACTCAGATGAAGGCTTCAGGGGAACCCTCTGTAGATGTCCAGAGCTCTCTCTGTGTGGCTCTTCTCTCAGCAATTCTGTCCTCCAGAACTTTGTGCTATGAATTCTAGCCTCTGTGGCCTACCTGGTTCTCAGTTTGTCACTACAGTCAGGGACACTGCCAGGCCCTGTTTGTTCGGGTTTCCCTCTTCTGCACTGCAGCCTGGAAAGTCTCTGTAGGCAATTAGCCGAGGGGATCACTGGGCTTATCTTATTTGTTTCCCTCCTCTCAGGGATCACTGTTCTGTGCCGCCTATTGTCTGATGTTTGAGAATCTTTGTTTCATATATTTTTGTCAGGCTTGTACACAGTTAAGGAACGAGAGTAAATCTGATCCCTGTTACTCCACTGTGGATGGAAACAGAAGATCCTCTAGAAACTGGTTTAGAAATCACTATTCTATATAGTGATTTAATAATACAATTCTAACTAGTTGTATTGGTCATCCATTGCTATGCATTAAACCTCCCCAAAACTTGTGGTTTAATATGGTAACCATTTATTTGTTCATAATCCTAAGTGCTGGCAATTTGGGTTGGACTCAACTGGATAATTTTTCTGTTCTTTATAATATCAGCTGTGTTAACTCATTCATTTGAAGTCAATTGACAGTTTGACTGCTTGCTGGTCCAGGAAGACCTCACCCATCTGTCTGACTGTTGGTTTGGGCTTTCACTGGGGCTTTTCCCTCTTCATAGCCTCCCACTCTCCCAAGTAGGCGAAACTAGGCTATTTTACATGATTGCAGAACATACCGTTCTCTTCATGCTTTATCTTTGGCTGTATGGACCATACTTTCCTTACCTTTGTCCTCCCATGTAATCTGGAAGGTAAACATGTATACTATGCATTGATTACTGTGACAAAGACAGCCAATATCCACCAATATCCTGTTCTACTCTCCTTCCTGGGCTCAAAACTAAGCTATCTACCCCAGCAACTATCCCTTTCCAACTTGCATCCAGTTGTGACCTTGTGACTGCCCAACAGAATGTTAGACTTGGTCACAAAATAGCACAATCTTCCTCCTGTCTTCCTCTGCCTGGCTGAAAGTGAAGCTCTCCCAGATGGTGGAGTCGGAGGAGAGTCATCCAACCAGAAGATCTGCCCTGGACTTAAACCTCTGCTGTGCTAAGCCGCCGTGATTTTGCTATAGGAACTAGGTGTTTACTCAGGCTAATACACAGTCACCTTCAAGTTTCAAAAGTGTTCTGTAATCAAAGTTTCTCTAATGTCATAGTGAGAAGTAAAATGGTATTGCTTTAAGATGAAGACTCTATAAATTTTCAAGTTTTCTTTCCTTCCCTTCCCATATAGTCCTTGTTATTTTATTTCATAATGTGTTATATTGTATAATTTGTTAATTATATATTATGATATAATTTATTAATGATAATGATATTATGTATAAAATGTAGCTTTAGATCTAGACCTAGGTTATTGCTAATACATCAATATTTTTATACCACATATATTCTTTTGTAAGAATAACTATTGATCTGGTCACTGGGTTTCATGCTCAGAACAGCCACAGCTATGTAGAACTATCTCGGCATCTTGGCTGTTTCAGTGCTTTTGCCAGTAGTCTTTTTAGAACATGACTTTGTCTTCATGAGTTCTTAATTCTGCTTCCTTTTTCAAGTTTACTACAGTACATCTTAACATAAAATGTTTCAGAACTGAGCATTTTTTTCTTCATCTGTTGCCTATAATATTTGTGTATGTCTGTGCGATTCAGAGTTTTTGTTAAGAAGAGTCCAGATATAAATCACTTTTTGTTGATTTTGCTTGAAACATTGTGGTGCTTTTCAGTATGCATCATCTGATGTTTTGTTAGCTAAGGAAAGTTTTCTTCAATGATGTCTTCAATTTTTGCTGCTTGTTTCATTTTTCTTTTTTTCCTGCTAACGAGAATCTGTGATTCTTCAGTTGGGTCTCTGTTCTCTGCATAACATACACAGACTCTACAAGTCTCTTATAACTTTTGTATTTTTGCCTTTTTGTCCTGGGAGATTTAACCAGATTTATTACTCTTAACATTTAGTGTGTGGGGACACATTTCATTGCTCATTTTCTGCCATCATTTGTGCTTTAACTCTTTTGTTGTATTTTGGGTTTCCTTGCGTGGCTTTCCTAACTCAGCAATCTCATTCTGTATCTTTAAAGTGTTCTCAGCCTGTTTTCTCCCTATGGATTTATTTCACAGATTATATTTTCGATTTGATTTGGGGATACAGAAGTTTAACAAAATTCTTCTGGTCTCAGTAAAAGAGAGTTTCAATTATTTGTTCTTCCTCCGAGACTTTGTGATCTCATCATACTTTCCCTGATTCTACATACTTTTTCCTTAGCACCCTACCTCCCACCCATGGTGTTTTCAACTCGTGCTTGAGTAAGGGATTACTTGCAGACCTGATGTTTTTCAACTTGCTTTCTGAATACTGAATGATTGCTCCTAGGGGAAATAAGGAGTCAGGTTCCTGCAAGCCTCTGGTCACAGTATTTTCATCAATTAATTCATACATAATCTTATTTTGTGTGTGTTTCTGCTTAAAGACACCTTATCTGTTGTTGACTAATTAACACACACTCATGGTCAACAGCGCTATAACTCATGCCTGGAGGAAGCTTAGCTATAAGCATATTTTCGCCGTGAGGCACATCACAGCCTGTTGTGCTTACAATCACTAGACAGCACCTCAGCACTCTCCCTGGGGGCCATTCTAAACATCAAAATCGCCATCGAAATGCAAAAACACATGAAGAATGTGGCACAAATGGACTGTCAATCAAAAACTTGTTTACAATATGAGAACTGAGATAAGAAGGCAGAGTGTTGACTCGTTCAGCCTCAGCAGGGAACACGTACACTGGGCAACTCACATTTTTTGCTATTCTGCACGAATGTGCTACAGGTTTTGGCTTTGGGGTTACAAATAAATGTTAGCTAGTGGTGGACTCCATAGATTTGGAATCTTCAAAGAAGAAGGACCAACTGTAAATGTTAAGAGATATTTTGGTCTTTCTGTTTCCATTATCTACCACATCAAGTCGATACATCCAATGAAAGATTTTAAGGAAGCATAGATATAGTCGCATCATTTCCCTACTGTTTTTACCACATATTGATCTCTGTTTCCTACAGAATGTACCCAGCAAATATGTATTCAGTGCTGACCACGTGCCAAACATGATGTCACACAGTGGGATAACACCAAGTCGTGCACCTGAAACTGTACTTTTGGATATATTGACGTACATTGGTGCCTGTTCATCTCCTCCTGCCCTAGAGATGCAGCCAGAGGCTGAGTAATGGGCAGCAATTCTGAGAGGTTGGATTAAGACATAATTTTCTTTGATCTCTCTTGCTCTTAAACTTTACATCCATGGACAAGAATCTGTTAGAATGATTTTTTTTTTTTTTTTAGCTATGATATATCTAGCATGCAATACTACCAAAAGGTATTTTTTTTGAGACAGAGTCTCACTTTGTTGCCCAGGCTAGAGTGAGTGCCGTGGCGTCAGCCTAGCTCACAGCAACCTCAAACTCCTGGGCTCAAGCAATCCTCCTGCCTCAGCCTCCCAAGTAGTTGGGACTACAGGCATGCGCCACCATGCCCAGCTAATTTTTTGTATATATATTAGTTGGTCAATTAATTTCTTTCTATTTATAGTAGAGACGGGGTCTCGCTCTTGCTCAGGCTGGTTTCGAACTCCTGACCTCGAGCAATCCGCCTGCCTTGGCCCCCCAGAGTGCTAGGATTACAGGTGTGAACCGCTGGGCCCGGTCTAAAGGGCAATTTTAATTTATGGAAACTACAGCCACCTGGATGCACTCTGCCACCGTCACTATGATACTCCTATTTTTCTGGTGGCTGTGATTTCTACATGCACTTTGAGTTTGAGGAACAGTACTCAGGTTGGGAGGGGTTAATGTTGGAAGAGCATCTCTGAGGGCAGTGAGAGGAATGGAAATGAGCCCCCTCTCTCGCAATGCCTGGGAGCTGGAGAGAAGAGGATTGCTCGGGCCTTAGAAGGGACTGGCGTGTGTCGCCCTGGAGAGATTAACCAATATACACCCATGAGCCCAGGCTGTGGAAAGACCTTTCAGTGATGCACCACTGTCAAGAGATCATGAAGTGTTGAATAATAGCATCTCTCTGGTTGCTGGTGTGACTCAGAGATCACAAGAACGATTTTGGAGCTATTTTTTTTCTTATTGATACATAATAATCGCACATATTTGTGGGATTCATGTGATATTTTTGAGACAGGTCTTTCTTTGGGCACTGCTTTTGGGCTTTGCTTTAGGTACCGTTTCGGGCACTGCTTTGGGCATTGCTGCAGCGTTGCCTAACTGAGTCAGGAAGTCTCAAAGCCAAGTTTCAAACTACCCTGATCAAAACAGGATGGAGGCAGGGCAAGTTCCAACCAGTTAGAACCAAGATGGTGGAGACATTGACCACCTCTTGACCTTATAGCTTCATTATATACTTTATTACCATAAAAGTTTCTAAGGGAACCTCCCACTGTCACCACGCACCCAGTGCCACTTTCCGTTTGACCATATCTAGTCAAAAGGAGGGTGTTACCTTAATTCCAGGAAAATATCACCCATTTCATGAATATTCTTCCCCTCATTTAGCCTATAGTTACGCCATTGCTTAAACAGAGGAACTTAAATAGGAACTGTGGGGCCAGTCCTCTTCTGCAAGGAGAACTAGCCTCTGCTCTGTCCATGGAGTAGACTTTCTATAGTTTCTGAATAAATCTCCTTTTTACTTCACACTGTGGGTTCCCTTCTGAATGCTTTCTTGTGAGAAAGAAATCCCACTTGGACTTCAAGTGGTTCCCAGCATTGGGAGTCACTTTTCTGTGTCATTTTGGTACATGCATACAGTGTGTATTCACAAAGTCAGGGTAACTGGGGTATCCATCATCTCCAACATTTATCATTTCTTTGTGTTGAGAACATTCTAAATCTTCTCTTCTAGCTACTTTGAAATATGCAATAAACTATTGATAACTATAGTCACCCTACTGTGTTGTCAAACACTAGAACTTGTTCCTTCCACCTAACTGTGTTTCGTGCCCATTAACTAACCCCTTGTAATTGAGTCCAAGCTTGTACCACTCCCCTCAGGACAGCCAATCAGTGGAGAGATAAGGTGTTGGGGCCAAGAAAGAGACTTTTATTCAGAGAGCAAACAAACAGAGAACTAATGGTGTTCTAAACTACTAATGTCCTAAAGAACCATCTTGGCCAGGCACCGAGGCTCACGCCTGGAATCCCAGCACTTTGGGAGGCTGACATGAGGATTGTTTGAGGCCTGGAGTTCAAGACCAGCCTGGGCAACATAGTGAGACTCTGTCTCTACAAAAAATAAAAAAATTAGCCAGGCATGGGGTAGTGTGCACCTGTAGTCTTAGCTACTTGGGAGGCTGAGGCAGGAGGATGGCTTGCGTTTAGAGTTCCAGGTTGCATTGAGCTATGATCATGCCCTCCAGCCTGGGTGACAGAGTGAGACCCTGTCTCAAAAATAATAATAATCTTCATTATATTCTATGTTATACTTTTTGTCAGATATGGAGCTAATTTTTTCTTTTGCTGCCCAAGTAGAAATATGTTTTTTAATAACCCTCAAAGATAGTGCAGTTTATACTCACTTCACACTTAATCTGTTATATTCATTGATCCATAGAATAATCATGGCACAAAAATGAATTTGTACGCTGGTATTTCTCACAGGAACTTAAAAAGAATATTAAACCAAGTTTTGACAGATTTGGGCCAACAGGTAAATATTTATTGTAAAAAATCCTTATTTTAAGAAAAGAGAAGTGCAAGAAAAATGGTAATTATGTCCCCAAAGCATCAGTATTTTCAAAAATAGAATGCAGAGGAAGATTGTTTTCCATAGTTTTAACACAGCAAATTTAATACTCTATCAAAAATAAGGTGCCTTTTTCCCTATAGTCCTCTGAAGTTTTCAGAGTGCACTATAATACAATTTCAAAAGGAAACCACATCTACAGATTCTTACCCACTCTGGTGTGGACTGACAGCTTCAGAAATAATAGTATTGACTACTTCAACAAGAGATTAATCTTCATGCAATGCAAATTTAAATTTCTAAATGTTTTTTTTTTCAAGATATTTTAGAACAAATGCTAGTAACTATATTTTAAAGTCTGACACCCCACCTTTATTTAAAGTAAATCCTCTCACTGACTTGCTTTTATTGGGTAATAGTTGAATCTATGTAACAGTTTCTTAAGCAATAAGCATAATAATAAAATGAACACCTGTGAATCCACTACTCAGATTGTGAACTAAGATCTTCCCAGTATCACTAGAGTTACTTGAACCTCACTAATTTACCTCCTCCCTGACCAGAGGTAGCCATGACCGGGAAATCTTTATAGTTTTCTATATGTACATAGATTTCTAAACATTGTGTTCTTTACCTTTGTTTGTTCTTGAATCTTTAAAAAAGTTACAGTACCTTTAGTCCTCTATGATTTGATTTTTATTTCTTTACCATTTTAAGCTAATTATGTCTAAGATTTATTCTTTTTTTCCACCATTTGGCTGCAAATTATTCATTTTCACTACTGTATGCTATGTCATGTGAATATTCTGTAATAAATTTATTCATTCTCTTGTCAATGGATATCTGGGTTTTTCTCCATTTAAGATATCAAATAATGCTGCCATGAATATTTTTGTACGTGACTTCTAGAATACACATGAAAATATATCTGGGAACAAAATTTCTGGGTTGTAGGAAACTCGGGTGTTCAACTTTTTAAAGTAATTGACAGTCCCATCAACAGCATGCCTTTTTGTTCTTTTACGTTCTCTCCAACACTTGGCATTGTTAGAATGCTTATATATTTATCCATTTAACGAAATGTGTTCTTGCTTTCTATTTCCCTTTTTATCTGTCCTGTGCTCACTTTCACTCACTATCAGCCTACCTTTCTCTGTCTATCATCCATCTATGAGCCATTTTTGTGCCCTTCTCTGCAGAGTGCCTTTTTTTAAATTTCTTTATTTTTTTTTCTATTTTCAGTTGGCCAATTAATTTTTTTTTAATTTTTAGTAGAGATGGGGTCTCGCTCTTACATGCATTGGTCTGTGTCTGGGCTCTTTATTTTGTTGCCTTGGTCAGTATATTTAATTCTGTATCAAAAACTTGTTTTAAAAGTTACTATTTTGGAAATTTTTTAATTTTTAGTAGAGATGGGGTCTCGCTCTTGCTTAGGCTGGTCTCAAACTCCTGAGCTCAAACAATCCACCTGCCTCGGCCTCCCAGAGAGCTAGGATTACAGGCGTGAGCCACCGTGCCCAGCCCAGAGTGCCTTTTTATGCTTTGCCCATTTCTCCATTGGGTTGTCTATCTTTTATTCTTGGATCATAAGGATTTTTATGCTTATGGATTTTAATCTTTCATGAGTAATATGTGTTGCAAGTATCTTCTCTCAGAATGTGGCTTGTCTTTTTATTTTCATTGTGCTGTGTTTTGAAGAGCAGTAAGTCCTAATTTTAATGCTTTTACTTTTTTTAGTCTTCTATGTTAATGGTTTTGGGATCTGGTTTGAGAAATATTTTCCTTTCTCAAAGTCAGAAAGATAGTGTCCTACGTTTTCTTCTAAAAGTTAAAAAAAATGCATCATTATGTACCTTTTTTATGTAAGTCAGCAATCCATTAAATTTTCTGTATGGTTTGACAGAGAAATTCAATT
>VSMD01109379.1:0-51543 GCA_008750895.1 Mirza zaza | reverse complement strand
TTCTTCCTCAAGTTTTTCTTCTGGTTTTGCTGGCTTTCGTGAAATCCTACGTCACTGTCACTGGATGATTCCTCTTTGGGGACCAATACATTTTGTTTTACTAAGTTGGTAGACACAGCTCTATGCCACCTAAACGAAATAAACATAACTGCATTAAAGAAATTGAAAAGTTAAAAGAGAATCACTTAATGACATGGGAATAATTTAAATTACTAAAATGCCAACTTCAAATGTGAACAAATTATACGATTCCAAAAAATGAAATTGAAGATCAAGAATCTAATCACAGAGGAATAAAGCCATAGCAACTACTTCGTGTTTTGTCACCAAATTGTAGTAAGTGCAATCTGGCCACTATTTCGTTTTACCAGAGTACTGTAATAGTCAGATTATATTATTATCTTTATTTTACCAATGGGTAAACTGAGACATAGGTTAAATTAATTAATTGACTAAGGGTAGAATGCAGATTTTAATCCAGGTCTGTGACTATTAAATTCATGACCTCGTATTGGCAAATTAGCAATCTTATTTCAATGATAGTTTGAAAGAGTTTTTGCTGGATTTGGCAGTTCTGAAGCTAAAATCATGCGAGATGAAAGAATCTGCTAGGGCAGTCAATAAGGAATATAACCTCCAAGGCCCCATAAACACTGCATTTACATGGTACATTCATTTAGATAACATACTATTATATAAACTCATGTATAGTAAGTATTTATACTATCTTTATAACTCTGGCATACCTCAGTAATAAAAATAGAAACATTTCCTATTCGATTTCTGTGTGCTAAAAGTGCTAAACTTTCCTGTCAGTGCTTTCATGTGCATTATATAATTTAATACTTACACTGTCATCTCCATGTTACACATGAGGAAATTAAAGCTTGAAGAGATTAAATAATTTATACCCAGATCATCTCTCCCAAGATGTGTGGTTAATCTCTATGCTAGAATGACTATCACCCATACCATGATACAGTTATTTACCTAATACTGTTCCTCAATTAACTAGTTTCTGTTAGCCTCATCCAAGACAATAATATCCATGACATCCTAGGGTTTTTTTTTAATTAAAATTTTAATTTTGAGGTCATCAGAGATTTCCATGCACATGTAAGAAATAATACGAGGAGATTCTGTGTACTCTATTCACCCACTTTTCCCAAATGGTAACATCTTGCAAAACTGTAATACGCTGTCACACCCTGAATATTAACATCAAGATACAGGACAAGAACATTTCCAGAACCGCCAGGATCCCTTATATTTTACAGCCACACTCACTTCCCACTTTCTTAACCTTGAAACCCACTAATTTGTCCTCCATTTGCATAATTTTTGTCTTTTGAAGAATGCTATATAAATGGAATGAAACACTATGTAATATTTTGGGATTTGCTTTTTTGTACTCAGCGTAATCCTCTGGACATTTTCCAGGTTGTGTGTATCAACAGTTTATTTCTTTTTATTGCTGACTAATACGCCATGATATAGATGTACCACACTCTTGTTTAATCATTCACACGTTGAAGGACATTTGGGTTGTTTCCAGTTTGGAGCTATTATGAATAAAGCTGCTATAAACATTTGTGTATAGGTTTTATGTGACCATAAACCTTCAATTCTCTGCGTGAAAGCTCAGGTTTTATACTGTACTATGATGCTATGTTATGTTATATTTGTAATATATTTATTTTTAATATGGAGTAAAATAAATTCGTAATTATTAAAACAGCTCTTTACATGCTGTTTAAAATATTTCCTGTGCCACCAGTAGCATGTGTACTACCCTCCAGGAAAACACTGTTCTACACTGAACCTAAATCATTTAGCCTTCTCTGTAATTAATTATACATGGAAAATAACTCAGTGAGAGCCCAGGCACTTGAGTTAAATGGTCTTTATTCAACTCAGAACCACAACTCCTAACTGTGTGACTGTGGGCATGTTATTTAACCTCTATAAGCTTTGGTTTTCTTCTTTGAAAATGGGTATACTCTTCCCAGAATTGTGAGAATAAAAGGAAATAATTTCTGTTTGGAACCTAATAAGGCATTCAATAAATGCTACTTTTACTACCACAAATGCTACTTTTATTACCACGTCAATCAGATCTGTGTGGGGAAAATGTAAAAGGCAATGAGGGAGCACACACTAAAGATGGACTAGAGGACTCCCTCCTGGGACCAAGGACAGAGTTCTGCAAACTGCACACAGGATCCAAGGGGCACTACTCACATTTAGTCCTTAGAGTTGTGTACAGTTATTACAATAATTTTCCGGCAGATGGCAGTAAAGAACACTTTACTGCCAGTGTACTGAGGAAGGACCACCATTTTCTAATTTGCCCAAAGATAATTTACCTTGCCTTTTTTTTTTTTTTTTTTTTGAGACAGAGTCTCACTCTTTGCCGGGGGTAGAGTGCCATGGCGTCAGCCTAGCTTGCAGCAACCTCAAACTCCTGGGCTCAAGCGATCCTCCTGCCTCGGCCTCCCCACTAGCTGGGTAGCAGGGACTACAGGTATGCACCACCATGCCCGGCTAATTTTTTCTATGTATTTTTAGTTGGCCAATTAATTTCTTTCTATTTCTAGTACAGACGAGGTCTCACTCTTGCTCAGGCTGGTTTCAAACTCCTGAGCTTGAGCAATCCTCCCACCTCGACCTCCCAGAATGCTAGCATTACAGGCGTTAGCCACCATGCTGGGCCCCGAAGGATAATTTATGAGTTAGAATTAATCTCCCATGGACCCCTCTAAGACTCTTAATAATTTTAATTTTTAAAATAATTTCTACTATAATAAATACACACACACACACAGAAAACAACAGAAATATAATTTCAGGAGTTTTAGGAATCCCAAAAGCCATCCATGTAAGCCCTTAGGTAAAGAGCCCAGTTCTTAGTGATCTCTGAATTTCTAGAATGCCTCTCCCACTCACATCCTCCTCACCCTTATCCCTGATCTATTTATAACATGATTAACAAAGGTGATTTTTGCTCCAGGGCCTAACAATAGAAGTGCTTTAATTTCTGGTATGAGAAGAACCCTTTCTTTCTTAAGTCTAAATATTTTTTTTTGGCACTTAATTTATCTGGTTGTATTGCTTACCCTCTTGAGCGCCTATTTCTTTCTTTCTTTTTTTTTTTCAGAGTCTCCCTGTGTCACCTTGGGTAGACCGAAGGGCATCTCTTGCTCAGGCTGGTCTCCTGAACTAAAGCAATCCTCCCGCGTTGGCCTCCAGAGTGCTCAGATTACAGGCATGAACTATGCCCGGCCTTGAGCCCCTATTTCTTATTAAAAGTAGAGATCTCCACAGTATTTTATTTTGTCCACATAAGTTCAGAATTTTGGTCTTTGATGTGTCATTCCCCATGAAAACACCTTAGTTCTCCATGCCCAAGCTTTAGCTCATGGACCTGATATGAGAAAAGCCTAAAGAAATTAAAAAATAAATCACCATGCTAACTTTCTAAATTAGAATGTATTATGGTTTCTTTGTTGTTGTTGTTACTTTTTTTTAGTTTCATTCTTCATTTTTTTTGTTTGGAATGTATTATGTTTTGAATGTCTCAAACTTGTCTTTATGGCTTTGTCATTGATCTAACACAGTTTTAATGTTTAAAGAGTATGTACACATCGCTTGACTGGCCAAAAAAAAAAGAATATGCATATAAGTGAAATATGATTAGTACATATTTCAACAGCCAAAATTTTTTGTATATATATTTTTAGTTGGTCAATTAATTTCTTTCTATTTTTAGTAGAGAGGGGGTCTTGCTCAGGCTGGTTTCAAACTCCTGACCTTGAGCAATCTTCCCACCTCGGCCTCTCAGAGTGCTAGGTTTACAGGCGTGAGCCACCCGCACCCGGCCTACTTTTTCTGATAGTCACAGTGAATTTTGTTTAATGCAAAGTCGAAAAACTCTCAAACGGAAAAGAAAATTGAGTCCCCATTACCTACCTTTCAATCCCTTTCCTTTTGAATGAGCCGTTTTTCTTTTTCAGTTGCTGGAATCTTCGACTCTGGCCAGCCTTCTCGTAGGCCACCGTAAAGGGTTCCTGTAGACAGAGCTGGGGGTGGGCCATTGCTGTCAGCTTCACCTGTAGTAGCTGTTCTGGATTTCTTTAGCTCAGCTCTTGAGCTTACAGACTTCACAAGAAAATCATCCAGTTGCTGAGTACACTGTCAAGGTCTAAGCTGTTTGGAGCAAAGTATGTAGGAAATTTCTGGAGTGTTTTCCTTATTTTCTTCCAAGTGTTAGGGACATCATTTATGGGACTGGCCCTGCTGACAACTTCACGGAGGTCATTGATGATGCATTTGACAGAGCTGTCTGAAATTCCATGGGACTTTGTGGAACACTTTGTAGATTCTTGGACAAGGCAAATGCAGAAATAGTGATCTGATTGTCTAACCACTGCCATTTATATAAGCAATAAAAACACCCTTATACCAACTGACCACCACATTCTGATGTGCGTATTTGAACTCCAAAGGGGAAGGAATCTGTAAGAATACCAGGGATCTGTTGATAAACATAAATTGAACTTGTTAGATCTCTCAATCAGAGCTGCTGAATGCACTCTCTCTGTGTGTCCTGTGTGAGACACACATGAAAAGACCAGTTGTTGTTTGGACATCTGAAAATGTACCCCAAAGGATTTCACTATATCTTAGAATTTTGTAGTACTCTCTCAAAGTACACTGCTGAAAAAGTTGAGGACCTGGCCCGCGCCTCCCTTCCAATGTTGCCCCATTTATTTGTCTGAGAACAAATTCTGCCTGGGTTGGGCCTTCTCACCACAAGGTGGCAGGAGACACCAGGATTTATTCCTGTCTCTCTCCATTGGCGCCAGCAGTTGCTCAGTCTGAAATAACGTGGTGCTTAAGAAGGAAAACTCCTCTCACAAGATGTTGGGAGATATAAGAATTACTCTGCTTTCTGTGTTGGTATTCATCAGTAATCTGATGCATGCTTCTCAAACTTACCAGTGCACATGAATTGCTTGGAGATCTTGTTAAAAAAATGCAGATTATCCAGTAACATGTCGGTGGGATCGGAGAATTTGCACTTCTAACAAACTCACAGGGGACCCTGATGATGCTGGCTGGGTCTTGTACATTCCAGTACTGGGGGAAAGAGCTTTCAAGTGGTCAAGAATGAAGTGTGGGGCAGAGAAAATGCCCAATGCAAGACTCAGAAAACACACACACACAAAAAGAATGAAGTGTGTAACCTTTTTTTTTCTTTCTTTCTTGAGACAGAGTCTCACTCTGTTGCCCAGGCATGCGCCACCATGCCCGGCTAATTTTTTCTATATATTTAGTTGGCCAATTAATTTTCTTTCTATTTTTAGTAGAGACAGGGGTCTCACTCTTGCATCAGGCTGGTTTCAAACTCCTGACCTTGAGTGATCCTCCCACCTCAGCCTCCCAGAGTGCTAGGATTACAGGTGTGAGCCACCGCGCCCAGCCAAAGTGTGTAACCTTAAGGGGTTAAGAGAGTGGGTTTGGGAATTAACCCTATGTTCTTGTTGCAGCCCAGCTGGATGACCTTAGTCAATTCGTTTAACCTGTGCATGTTTTCTTATCTTGGAAATGAGAATACTAATGCAGTCAAGCCACAGTTTTATGGTACAATCCAGTGAAATAGAAATTGTCCTTTAGCAGGAAATGAGACCTAGGAATCTGCATTTTAGGGAGCATCCAAGGAGAGTGGGTGCAGATGAACTGCTCACTGAAATATACCATAGCAGACATGCCTTGGCCACGCGGGTATGTGCTCCTAACTGGTCTGTTTTTCCTCATCTGTTGGCATCCCCAGAGCACAATAAATAATAGGTGCTTAGATTAATGAATACATGAATGAGCATTTTCTTTAACCACGGGCCAATAGTTTTCATGCAATTATTGGTATTGCTGTCTTCATTCTGTTGTATTCAGTCAAATATCTGGATAAATGGGATTAATTTTGCATTAGGAAAGACAGCTTTTTTTTAAATTTATGTGTGTGTGTCTATGTACATCTCTCTCTGTGTGTGTGAGTCTCTATGTGTGTGTATTTGCAATAAGTTGAAACATTTGCTGTTTTGACTTCTGTGACAATATGTGTAGGTTCCCAAGAGTTCTGAAGCAGATGATGGAACTAGAAAGAGCGGGATAGGTGAAAGGTTGAAAGGTGTTAGGGCACAGACACCACTTTTAAGGTGGGTTTGGATTTCAATTCTAGCTCTAGCCCTTAGAAACTATGGGTCCTTGGGCAGGTGACAAAACCTCTCTGAACCTCCATTTTCCTATTTGTAAAATAGAGGTAATAATTGCTACCTCCCAGGGTTGTTTTAGTCACTCAGTTATTCAACAAATATTTGAATGCCTCGTGGTTCCTGGGCACCTACCCCAGACACTAGGAATATCGAAATGAACAACACATACCAAATCTCCAGACTAATATAACTAAAAATGCTGTGGGAGAGGCTGAAGACAAATAAGAAAATAAAAATAATTAATTTTAGCTAGTAGTAAATGCTATTAAGAAAATAAAAGAGAACAGTAGGATAGAGTGACTAAGCAAGTTTATAAGGGGGTCAGGAAAGCCTGCTTGATGAAGTCATTGCTCCTGAGAGCTGAACAAGACAAAGACACAATTGTGAAAATCTGTGTGTCCCAAGAAGATGGAACAGCAAATACCAAAGTTGTGAGATGGCCAGGGTGGTTGGAACAAAGTATAGACGTGTATGATAAGCTGGAGAGATATGTACCATGTTTACCCGAAAATAAGACTTACCCATAAAATAAGCCCTAGCAGGATTTCTAAGCATTTGAGCAATAGAAGCCCTACCCCCAAAATAAGCCCTAGTGATGGGCGTGGCTACACAGCGCATCTGCACAACCCATGCATTCTGTCGCAGAGCAGTAAAGAAGACGAGCAGCCCTTCTCATCTGCCCATGAGAGCTCTATTGCTCGACATGAGAGTTTGGGGCCAATGGTTCCAAAGGAAATAGAGTCGCAAGAAATTCAGGATGGAATTCGGGGTTTGGAGAGTTATGATGATGTTCTAGAAGAAGACGACTTAACTCTATTTGAATCAATGTAGATTGTTGTACTATACTTAAAAAAAATAACACATGCCCTAAAAATAAGCCCTAGGGTGTCTTCTTGAGGAAAAATAAATATAAGACCTGTCTTATTTTCAGGGAAACACGGTAGGGCCAAACTTGCTGAGTCCTGTGGAGCAAAATAACGATTTTGGTCTTGATCTTCAGAGAGACAGGAAATCAGTGAGGGTTTTTAAGGAGCTAGTCCATACATATTTATTTGGGGAAGTAAGATTCAGCACTAGAAATGACGAAAATAACTGGAAGTGAGGAAAATGACTAGAATTCTTGCCTGGAAATTACAATTCTAGTGGAGGCCACAGCCACTAAACGTGTTAACACACAGATAAACTATTTCAGGCACTTAAAGAACACTATGAAAAAAGTAGGAAAACATGGTAGAAAGTGACCGAGAAAGACCTCTTAAAGAAGTGGCATTTAGGGTGAGACATTCAATGATGAAAAGGAAACAAACTATGCTGAGATCTGGGAGAGGCATTTCAAAGATGGAAAACTACATGATCAAAAGGTCGGAGGGGAGTATGAACTAGGCATGTTTGAGGGCAGGGAAAGGACCAATGTGGTGGGGACAGAAGTGACAAGAGAGGGCATAGTGATGCACGTGTTTTAAAAAGATTGCTGTGTGCAGCTTGGAAAATACATTGGAGAAGAAAAACTTGTGGTTGTTGAAAAGTCATTACACAGGCAACTGGTCCAGGCTAGAGACGGTGGTGGTTAGGAGGAGTGAGACAGAAGTGGATAGATTCAGGAAATATTTAGGAAGTGTAACACTGACACGAACTGGGTTCTAAGTGTAAGACTACAGTGGCTTAACTAAACAGGGGGCAGTAGCCCCAGAGAGAAGGGCACCAACTCAAGAGTCACCCATGAGTCTACTTTTCTTTTGAACCATCCTTCACAGGACATGGCTTGGAGCCACCCCCATGAGATCATTCCCTGGAAATCTGTATATGCTCCTCTGAAAAGCCAAGAAGCCAGCTGGAGCAGGGTGAAGTCTGGTCAAAACACCATCGCCCTTGTTCTCAACATCATCCTTCCATTGGACATGTCTGAGACTGCATAATCCTATTTAGGTAACCATGACAACAGTTGACTCCTACTGAGATGGCGATTGATAGAAACCTCTAAGTCAGACTGCAAACATGAATGTTCAAAGGAACCAGGCAGGGAAATGTGAGAAGCAGTCGGTGGGGTATAATAGGGAGGGGTGGGAATTGTGGTCAACTATAGAATGCTGGGCCAATCAAATGTGATTTAACTTCAGATCTTTAAGAAGCCTTTTGTGCATTTAAAAATGTGATCTGCAGGCCATATTTAGCCTGTTGGTCACCAATTTGCTGCCTCCAGAGATTTTTTTTTTAAGACAGAATCTTACTCTGTTGTCCGGGCTACAGTGCTGTGGTGTCAGCCTAGCTCACAGCAACCTCAAACTCCTAGGCTCAAGCAATCCTTCTGCCTCAGCCTCCCAAGTAGCTGGGACTACAGGAATGTGCCACCATGCCCAGCTAATTTTTTCCCTATATATTTTTAGTTGTCCAATTAATTTGTTTCTATTTTCAGTAGAGACAGGATCTCACTCTTGCTCAGGCTGGTCTCGAACTCCTGAGCTCAAAGGATCCGCCCGCCTTGGCCTCCCAGAGTGGATCCCAGAAGATTACAGGCGTGAGCCACCACACCCGGCCCAGAGATGTTTCTATGTTAACTCTCTGTTCAGCTGGATCTCTCCCATCAGTGAACCTAAAGCTGATTCCCCCCCACCACCTGCAAGCTTTAACTTATTTGTTTTTCCTTTTTTCCCAACATTCACCCTATTAAAAGCAAGCTTTAAGTTCAACTTAATCACTAGCATTCAACTGGCTCTTGGCCAAATAGTAGACTGTTTTGCATCTTCTTGCTATCTGGCTGCATACTAACCTCACCTAGCAACTTTTAAACCCTCTGCAAACTTAGTAAGCTGAGATTATGGGTTTTGATTCCAAGTCAGGGTGTGATAAACACACAGAGAAGGGCAGGACAGTGACATTAGTGACTTGGAGTCATTATTAAATGGAATCCTTTTGAAAAGGAATGAGTTTCCCGAAGAGTCCTCACCAACCAGAGTTAGTGACCACCCCTGATTTACCAGGATGTGGGAGACCCTTGCATGTGGGGAAATAGAATTTGGGTTTTTTTCACTTGGCTCAAGCAAATCCCCTAGCTGGAGCTTTTGCCCTTTACAGACAAGAAGGTGTCACTTTACGGATCACTCGGGAAAGCTGTGTCATGGGGAAGTGTGTACAAGGTGCCTAGAGACGGGATGTTTCTCCTGAAAGGACTCCTTCCCCAGGGAGGGAACTCACTAGAAGTCAGCAAAGGCACCAGCTGGAGCAAAGTGACTCTGAAGACGCAAGAGGCTTTCAAGAAAATCATGTCTTTTTTTCATTTGCTTTTTGTGTTGGCTACTGCCCCAGGTTAGTATTTTTAACTGTGGACGCGTATCGTGTATCTTTGAAATAATTATTTGGTCGTCTACCACTTGGTTTGCTTTGACTCGTTTTAGTAACTGCTCAGTGTTGGTCTTTGAAGTCGTCACGTACTCTGTGTCTGTACCACATTGGAAAGCTGACATTTCCATCAAAATGTCCTCTCAGATGCAGCTGATGTGAGTGGGAATCAGAGCAAGTTCTTTGGAGGGCAATTTGGCAACAGCTACCAGTATCTGAAATCTTCAGTGTCAGAGCCAGCATGCCGCCCTTGGGAACTATCCTACAGACATACACAGTGATATAAAGACATGTGTAGCTTTATTTGTAATAGCAGAAACTGGGGCTGGGTGCAGTGGGTCTCACGCCTGTAATCCCATCACTTTGGGAGGCTGAGGTGGGAGGATTGCTCGAGGCCAGGAGTTTGAGACCAGCCTGAGCAAGAGAGAGACCCCATTTCTACAAAAATTAGAAAGATTAGCTGGGTGTGGTGGCGCACACGTGTAGTCTCAGCTAATCGGGAGACTGAGGCAGGAGGATTGCTGGAGCCCAGGAGTTCAAGGTTACAGTGAGCTATGATGACCCCACTGCACTCCAGCCTGGGCAACAGAGTGAGTGAGACCTTGTCTCAAAAAGAAAAAAAAAAAACAACCCCCCCCCCAAAAAAAAAAACTAGAGGCAATCTATATGTCCATCAATAGAGGATTAAATAAATGGTACCCCGTACATACTATGAATATTGGTGTAATGAAGAGGCAAGTTTTCGTGTTCTGAAGTACAAGTTAAAACATAATCTGTGATACACTGTAAATTGGAGATAGGATGTCCTAAAACTATGAACACAAGATTTCTTTTAAAAATCTACCTATATCCACATGCAAACAGGCACAGAAAGTTCTGGATTCATATATACCAAAGATTTAACAGTGATTTTTTTTTTCTGGAGCGGAAGTGGTAGAGCAGCAGACATGAGGAAGAACATGTAGTTTTAAATTTTTTTCTTTATATATATTGACTTAGAAAAAGAATATGAATCTCATTTATACCAAAAAATCAAGCCCCCAATTTTAAAAATGAATCATCAAAATTTTGAATACATAAAAAGAAGACATTGGTTTAAGTAATGTTTTTGGTGGTTATTGCATGAATTGATTTCATAAGATAACCCAATTAATGAGTTCAATCATTTGCTTTACAATCAGGAGCTTCTGGAATTGGGAAAGAGCCAAACTGTCATTATTGCCAACAAAAAATGAAGCAAAATAGGTTTAATTCTAAGAATAAATGTAGCTATTTTAAAACTGAAAGAAAAAAAAAAATCCTTCTCTGCTATGATCTCAAACTTTCTGGTTAGACATAATTAGATTTGTATTTCCAGTAAAAATAAGTGATAACATCTGCAAAACCAACAACAGACTTCCATAGCTGTGTTGTCTAATACAATAACCACTAGCCACATATGATCAACAAGTACTTGAACGTGGCTAGTCTGAATTGAGTTGTGCTGTAAGCATAAAATACATACTGGATTCAAAGATTATGCATGACTACAATAACATAAAATATGTTACTAGCATTTCAAAATGTTGATTATTGTTGAAATGATGATATTTTAAATATATTGGGTCAAATCAATATAATATTAAAATTATTTCTATCTACTTTTTAAAATCTTTTTACAAAGGTGGCTATAGAAAATTTTAGATTACATATTGGATGGAGCTATTCTGTAGTCCTAGAAATGCTTTAGACTGATTTTTTTTTAACTGTATGGACTACTCAAATGATCTACTGCTCCTGTGTTTTATCCTTCTCTCTCTTAGATTTTTTGAAATTAAAATAACTGGTGAATTGATCACATCAACTCAGAGGGTGGGACATCTACTAAAGTAAAGCTCTAATGCACTCTACGAAACATTTTATTTCAATTAAATTTGTTATATTTTGCTTTTTTGGTGTTCAGGTAAATTTTTTTTTTTATCCTGAACCTGGAGTCACAAACTTGAGGCTCTTAGATGTGTTTGGCCTATATAATGTTTTGAATATCAGATTTCACATAAAAAAATCTCCATTTCAGGGTCCTCATTAAAAAATAAGGGGACCTGGCAACACAGCCCACATTCCTACGTAGGCTGAGTAGTGGGAACAAACTCTTAGTTTTACCACAATTCCCACTGCTCCCTGATGTCCAACACCCAGCTGGCAGGCATTATTTTACAATCTCCATTAAAGACATTCAGCTAGTTTTTTCAGATCTTCTCTTGTCCTTGGGATAAGTTCTCAGATCCTTCAGAGTTCTTAATGACCCTACCAAGCCAACTCACCAAAACTTTTAATACCGTGTTTCCCCCAAAATAAGACAGGGTCTTATATTTATTTTTCCTTAAGAAGGCATCCTAGGGCTTATTTTCAGGGGATGTGTTATTTTTTTTTTTAATACAGTACAACAATCTACATTGATTCAAATAGAGTTAAATCTCTTCTTCTGGAACATCATCCTCAGTCTCTAAAACCCGAATTCCATCCTGAATTTCTTGCAACTCTATTTCCTTTAGAAACATTGGCCCCAATCTCTCATGTCAAGCACTAGAGCTCCCATGGGGCAGATGAGAAAGGCTGCTGGTCTTCTTTACCGCTCCGCGATGAAATGCATGGGTTGTGCAGATGTGCTGCATAGCCACGCCCATCACTAGGTCTTATTTTTGGGGTAGAGCTTCTATTGCGCAAATGCTTAGAAATCCTGTTAGGGCTAATTTTATGGGTAGGTCTTATTTTCAGGGAAACACGGTAAAAAAGGAACTTGAAATACTTATTGCACTTTTCCTTTGTGGTTTTAACAATACAAAAGAGATTGGGAAGCCTTGCAGAAATCTTTGTTAAAAAAAGTAAAATTTTGTGTTTCCTCTAAGGTCTTCTAGCTTTTCCAAATTTTGCTATTGAGAACATGCGCCCTCTTCCGGAAAATGCCTCTGCACATACACGGGTTGCCATGATCACTGTGTCTGTCTCACGTGGTGCTTCTCTGATTGGAGATCCTGTTATTATTAATGCGAATCCTGCAGTCCATCCATTTGTGCTGTCTCGGAGATCCACACATCTGTGGGAAGTAAGTACACAGCCAAACAGTATTATCACTTGGTACCCAAAGGGCTCTAAAATGAAACTATGAGCTGGGCGCAGTGGCTCACGCCTGTAATCCTAGCACTCTGGGAGGCCGAGGCTGGTAGATCGCTCAAGGTCAGGAGTTCGAAACCAGCCTGAGCAAGAGCGAGACCCCGTCTCTACTATAAATAGAAAGAAGTTAATTGGCCAACTAAAAATATATAGAAAAAGTAGCTGGGCATGGTGGCTCAAGCCTGAAGTCTCAGCTACTCAGGAGGCTGAGGTAGGAGGTTCACTTGAGCCCAGGAGTTTGAGGTTGCTGTGAGCTAGGCTGACACCACGGCACTCTAGCCCGGGCAACAGAGTGATCTGTCTCAAAAAAAAAAAAAAAAATAGTTTTGCTTGGTGTATGTGAGAGAGAGACTAGAGAGAGAAAGAGAGAGAGGGAGGGAGGGAGGGAGTGAGCATAACTACTCTAAGCACGGATTTTGAGGCCTGATAAACCTAGTTTTTAACCACAACTTGTCCAGATCATAGCAACATGACCTTGGGTAAGTTGCCTGATTTTTCTGTGCTATGGGTTTTATTTTTCCTGTACAATGAAATTAATAATAATAATATCACTTCCCTTGGGGATTAGTAGGAAGATTCAAAGAGATAATATATGCAAAGTGCCATCTTACTGCTTGATCCATAATAAGTGGTTAAAATACAGTAGCTGTTACTATAATAAATATATTTATACTTCAACATTCAGCCTTATTACAGCCAGATTACTGGTAATAAAGAAACCATAAGAAAGAGGTGGCCACATGATCAGAACTGAGTAGTAGACTAGCTTTAGATAGCTTTAGAAGCAGTTCAATTATGCAACAGCTTCATAGCATGGAAATACACCTGCAGATAAGGACTACACCAATTGAGTTAATTTCTGTCTCTACAGTGTTGCAGCATAAAGGGGAATATTTGGAGTTTAACATATCATTATCCTTTGTTGAACTTCCTTCCTCATAGCGTATATGCTTGTTCAGTTTACAAAAGACCTATTGAACTTAGGAGGGGTGACTGGTCAGGCAGTCGAACAACAAAAAATCATCACCAAAGAAACACCAAATTAGTCTCCAGGAGGAACTGCGGCAAACAATAGCAAAGCTTGAAGCGAACTGATTATATAGATACCTCAATGGAAATGAGACAAGGTACGCTCCCGTTATGTCACCTTCAAATTGCTACCTGTCATTGAGCAACATCAATGCAGTTACACAGGCAGGATAGGAAAATGAACCCAAGTTACCCCTTCTGTGTACACTTCCTGTCCCCTGCGCGGGAGTGATCTACCAGAAGGGGACTTAAACCGTCTCCCTATCTTTTTCCAGTGCGTCGTGAAAGAATAGGCATCTGCATTAGTTCAACAAATACTTGCTGGAAATGGATGTGGAGCCATGTAAGATGCTGGGGAGCAAGAGGGAAACATCTGCAGTCCCCATGGGGCTCCCAGGGCAGAGGGAACCACACCGGAAGGGCCAGCCTGAGCCCTGGGTTGTGCTACTTGGGTAACAGAGTTCCTTGAGGACAAGGATGTACCTAATCAAAGCTAGAAAAACACACAGATTTTTAAAAATCAGGCTATGGTATTAAATTAACTTAAGCAGCATTAGGGTATGATGAAAAGAAAAGAGTTTCAGAGTCAGGAAGACATGGCTTTAAACCTCAGCTCTGTCACTTACTAGCAGTGTCACCTTGGGCAAAGCGTCTAACTTCTGAGCCTCAGTTTCCTCATCTGTAGCATGGGGATGATAATAGCATTTATTCTATGGGATAACTGTGAGAATCGAAGAGATAACGTCCAACCTATGATAAGGTCTCAGTAGAGGACAGTGCTGTCAAATATCAACGTATTACTGGCTTTTCATGGAATTGTGAGAACAACACTCAGGTGTGGCTGTCAGCTCAAGGGTTCCAGGGACTGAACGGCCAGGGTCAGGTCTAGGTCCTGCCTCTTCCTGCAGCATGAACTTTCTTAGTTGTCTTATACAGTCTAAGCTTTAGTTTCCTCATATTTGAAATGGGGATAACATAGCGCCCCACTCACAGGTTTGTTTTGGTGATTAAATGAAAGAAAGAGCTGAGAGCAATGCCTGGCACAAAGAAAATACTTTGCAAATGTCATTCCTTATTAGTATGAGGCTGGTGAGATGGCATTATGATGTTCCTTTCTTCCGAAGAGTCAGTGATTCTATTACTGAGAAGATAGCCATGTCAGTAGTGTAGCACGTGGGCAAGCGCATGGACTTTGGTGTCAAAGTCTGGATTCACAGCCTGTCTCTGCTCCTTTTGGGTGATCTCTCTAAGCCTTCGTCTTTTCAGTTATAAAATGAGCATAATAATAGTATCAATCACATTGGTTTTCTGGGGGGGGGAGTTAAATGATATAACTAATATTAAACACTTGTAATTGGTACAAGTAGCTCAATACACGTAAGCTATTAGAATTGACTTAGAACCCATAATCATCATGCACAAGGGGTTCATGGTTTGACAAAGAATGTCCAAAGACAAGTACCCAACCCTTTCCAGTGGATTCTGCTACTCAATAAAATCTTTGTTTTCTGTTACTTTACCAATAAGAAAGCTTTAGAAACAACCATTCCCTAACACACCCACATCATGAACAGACACGGAAAGGACATTAGCAACATAACTTTCAAGGCTTTTATGTAAGGATAAAGACATCCAAGCCAGAGAACTGAAGGACCATGGCCAAAGTCCTGGAGCCATTTCATTCTGGCAGTGAAACTTGAACCCCATACTCTCTTGCTCTTTTTTTATTTTTTGGAGACTGAGTCTCACTCTGTCACCCCAGCTAGAGTGCAGTGGCATCCCTGTAACCCACTGCAGCCTCAAACTCTTGAGCTCAAGCAATTCTCCTGCTCCAGCCTCCGAAGTAGCTGGGACTACAGGTGCATGCCGCCATGCCATGCCCAGCTAATTTTCCTTTTTTATTCTTTCTTTTCTTTTTTTGTAGTGATAGGGTCTCTTGCTCAGGCTGGTTTCTAACTCCTGGCCTCAAGCGATCCTCCTGCCTTGGCTTCCCAGAATGCTAGAATTACAGATGTGAGCCACCACATCCAGCCAAACCCAGTTCTCTTGATACTCAACCTCAGGGGGTTCCTGAACAGGGCAGTGTGAAAACCACGAAGGAAACCAAACAGATGTGCTGTGACTGAACAGGAGAGGGATAAGAGGAGCTCTTATCTTTCTTTTTCATCCATTCTAGGTGCCAGGCAGTTTAGACTCATGAGCAAGAGCACGGGCGAGAAGTAAGGTGGAGTCCAGAGCCATTGTATTCCTGTCTGTGAAAACTTGGCCAAGCTGCTTAACCTCTACCAGTCTTAATTTCTGCATCTGTAAAACATACCCAGTAACAGCACCCGCTTGCAATTTCAAAGATAGAATCAGATGTTTGTGAAGTGCTCAGGGCAGACCCTGAAAAATTAAAGTGGGGGAGGGATTCAACGAATGGTGAACTTTTTTAATGTAATAGGAAGAATCATGGAAAGGTGAAAAAATGGAGAAGCCATTTGATATAAGTGAATTCCTTGGTCACGGAGATTTTTAATAAATCAAATCACCTTGCTTCCACATTTTACGTACAAGATTTTTATGTCTTTTTAAAAAAATGCTGATGGATACTGGGGATTATAACTTTAAAATATTCCATCTACAGCCTTATGAAGCCAGTCATTCAATCCATTATTCTGCACTTTATTATTATTTTTTAATTTAGTTATCCACGACTGGAGTCCCCAAGCTGGACTTTGAGATGGTGAAGATCTATTCCCTGGTGATCTATGCCGAAGACAACCAAGGGGCAACGGCATCACAGGCCATTTTAATCCAGATTGCAGATGTGAACGAGCCGCCCACCTTCTCTGGACCCCTTGCCCAGGGGGACCAAGGTACAGAGCTCTTCTCTTGGGGGAAGAAGGCTGCAGTGGACACACACGTGTAGACACTGTGCCCTGTGTGCTCTCCAAGTGTCACGGCCACAAAAGAGATAAGGAGAATGATAACAGTGTCAGTAAGGATACATGGCTGGCACTGGGCACTAACTATGTACCAGGAACTGTCATAGGAGCTTTTTTAAAATCCTATTTTATTTTATATTTTTGTTGTGATAGGGATGATTTAAGCCTTACATGCCCTTTTCAAAGATCATGTAACCAGAGCACAAAGTGGCTGAACACATTTTCATACAGGCTGGTCTAACCTTCTTGCTTAGCACCGCCTTCTGCTATCTTGCATGTTCATACTGCTACGGTGACTCCGTATTTCACCTCTGCCATTCCTTCCTAATCCACATTTTAATTACAATTTGCTAAATAATCCTAAAACAGATTTACTTTTCCTAGATAAGGCATTGTTATTAAAAAGAATAATACTATAGTAAAAACAATGGATAACGGATGGGCATTCACTTGTGCCAGGCCCTGGATTTGGGGAAAGACAATAAGGAACACCATGATAAAGTCAGTCCCTCACGGCACCTGCTTACCATCTGGTAGGGAAGACAGCAAACAAGCAACTGCGAAGGGTATGACATGTCCCTTGACCTGTTTAATGAGAGCAGAAACATAAGTGGGAGCTTCTATTCTAAGAACATGTGATGGGGTGAGAAAGGAAATGCAAAGGTGTTTCAGGCAGAGAACAGTTTTGAGGGGAACCTGTGCCAAAATGAAGATAAGGCAGGGGAGAGTTCTCAGGACCCAGCCAGCGCTGGGCTCTGTTGACCAGCTACGGGCTGGGTTTCCCCTAGGACCGCTTTCCCTCTGCCTGTGCGTAAAGAATCCACTGGAAGTGGGGAGGCAAAGGCCGCTGTGGTCGGGTGAGAGCCCAGCATGGCTGACGTCAGAATCGGAGAGTGGACAGATCTGGCAGATTCTGTGGAGGTCGACAAGGCTGGTTGACTAACTGGGGAAGAACGGGATTGGGGAGAGAGAGCTGAGAGGGATATCTTGCTTCCTACTTGGGTCCCATTTACTGCTCAAGCAGACACACTGAAAACAAGAGTGACAAATGTGAGAAAAGCACTCTAATTCAACATGGCCTAAGGGATTTCAAGGCTGCCCACACCCGACTTTGGCCTTGGATACACAGCCACAGGTATGAGCTGGGAGGATTTATTATACAATTGGAGTTTAATGCTTCAAATTAGCTCTCTATAAGAACTAAACCACACAGTCAATACGAGAAAATCTGGGTTCCTGACACAGAAGGCAAGCAAAGACCAAACACCTTTGTCCTGTAAAGAGAGGATCAGCCCCGAGGCCCAGTGCCTCATGGTCAGCACCAGGCCACCGCCCGCTCCTCCCTTCCCGACCCACGCCTGGGTCTTCAGCGTCGCTTTTCCAGCATCCGGCTGCATCCCGCTTCCACTTCCAGGCTCCTAGGCTCCTGGGCCCCTGGCCCGGCCGCCAGGCCTCCCACCACCTACCCCAGCCTGGCTTCCAGGCCTCCCAGCTCGGTGCCCCCGCCTGGCTTCTCATCTCGAGGGTCCCTGGGGACAAGCCTCCAGCTCCCCAGCCCAGTCTCCTGCTCCCCCGGGCTTCAGCGCATGCCCCCGGGGCCCGTCGTGGGGACAAAACAAAGGACCCGCTGCCCAGATGTGCCCATCTCCTCGGGCTCCCTGCAGCAGCTGCAGCCCCGGGCAGGTCCCTGGGGCGGCGCCGGGCTAGGGGGGACGGTGGCAGCGGGCCCAGGGCAGACAGCGCGTGGCGAGGGCGGCACTCACCTCACAGCCTCCTCACAGCAGCCGCTCGCCGGGCTCCGCGGGCCAAACGTCCTAGGAGCTTTAACTGGATTACTTTAATGCTCAGAACCGGAAGAGGTGACCAGACTGGAACTGGAAGAGATGAGACCAGAACCGGAATAGGAGACGAGACCGGAACAAGAAGTGATGAGACTGGAACCAGAAGAGGTGACCAGACCAGAACCAGAAAGGGAGCCGAGACCAGAACCAGAATAGGAGACGTGACCGGAAGAGGAGATGAGACCGGAACTGGAATAGGAGATGTGACCGGAACAAGGAGAACAGACGGGCACAAGAGCTGAGACCGAAACCGGAAGAGGTGACCAGATCGGAACTGGAACAAGAGATGAGACCGGAACTGGAACAGGAGACGTGGCCGGAACTGGAATAGGAGACATGACCGCATCAGGGAGACGAGACCGGAACTGGAATGGGAGACTAGACCGGAATCAGAATGAGAGATGTGACCAGAACCAGAAGAGGTGACCAGACCAGAACCGGAATTGGAGACGTGACCGGAACAAGAATAGGCGACTAGACCGTAATCAGAATAGGAGACGTGACTGGAACCAGAAGAGGAGACCAGACTGGAACCAGAATAGGAGATGTGACAGGAACAAGAAAAGGAGAAGAGATGGGAACCGGATTAGGAGACATGACTGGAACAGAAGAGGAGACCTTGTATGATTATTTAATCAATAGTGTGTCTACCGTGTTTCCCAGAAAATAAGACAGGGTCTTATATTTATTTTCCCTCAAGAAGACACCCTAGGGCTTATTTTCAGGGGATGTCTTGCAACTCCATTTCCTTTAGAACCATTGGCCCCAATCTCTCCTGTCAAGCAATAGAGCTCTCATTAAATGAGCAGGGCTGGCTTATTTATCAGAGATCCAGTGAGCACCGGGTCCAATCTGCACAGTGGAGCAGAGATGATCTCTCTGGGCTCAGTAGGAAACTGCTTGCTGAAGCTTTCCCTCTATCCCCTGGTGTCTGTGGGGGGTGATAGAGGCCCACAGTGCTGAGTAAAATGGCAGCCACAGCTTTCTTTCTTCCCCCTGGGGGTACACAATATCTAAAGTGGAGCATCCCGCTCCTCACTTCACTGAGGAGGCTTTCCCCTCAAAGCCTCAGCTTGCAGCATGCACAAGATGGCTGCACAGGATGGCCGGGACCTGACGGGGGAGCCGACCTTGTTTGTGGGGCTGCCCGCACCTTTACAGTCACCTCTGAGATAGTAGCTGTCTTGATGGGGCAGATGAGAAGGGCTACTCATCTTCTTTCCTGCTCCGCTAGGAAATGCATATGGGTTGTGCAGATGCGCTGCGTAGCCACGCCCATCACTAGGGCTTATTTTCAGGGTAGGGCTTATATTGCACAAATGCTTAGAAATCCTGCTAGGGCCTATTTTATGGGTAGGTCTTATTTTCGGGGAAACACGGTATGTTATAAAGCTAGAAGGACAGGGAGCATTCTTTCTTCCTCCTCATTTTTCTACTTTTACCATGCATGTATCTCTTTCTTTCACTCTGGTCTCACTCCTTTTTCATCTCTACCTCTTTCAATACAGCCGAATGTTTAAAACCTACATCTGAAGTTCAAATGTTGGGGTGGCCACTCACTGGGGAGAGTAACTTGTCCTGAGTCTCAAGTTTCCTCACTGATTAAACAGATAGTAGTACTGTCTTCACAAATCTCACCCGACATACTGTTTTAAAGGGCCAAGCATAGTGCCAGGCACACAGCAGGTGCCCAATAAATGTTAGGCTCCCACCTTATCCTTCCCCAAGCAGATGATAAACTCCTCCAGGGCAGATCCAAGGTCAAATTATGCTCTCTGACTTCTAAAACTGTGAGCCTGGTGACAGTTTGTGGACACTTCATGAGCTTTTGCTGATTAGATGAGCGGGACAGTGACCTGGCTGTAGTCTAAGCAGGCCTGGTGCCCTCCTTACCTATCCATGAGTCTTGACTCCTTGGCAATATGGTGCAATAACTTCTCTTGGGGTGGGTCTTCCCCTTAGACTCTCAGAGGTCTTATACTGCCCCAGGATCCCTGATCCCTAGAAGAGGGGTTTGACCAGCAAATTTGCAAGTTCGTGGTCCCCACTGTTTTAAAAACACATGGGAAGAGGGCAAAATTAAGGCGAAGACAAACACTAATAAAATTATCAGACAATATTAATATAGTAGCTGTGTGACCATGAGCCAGATATTCAATCGTTGTAAATCTCAGTAAAATGGAAAGAATAATAAAGTCACCTATGATGTTAAGTGCTTAGCTATTAATAAGCACTCAGAGAAGTTTCAACATTGTTATGTTTAAATTTATAAATATCTTTGCTCTCTATGTGACACATAATAGTCACTTGATAAATGGTGCTTAGTATTATTATTGTTATTGTATGTTTAATTGCAATCACCCTATAAAAACATCTGTGCTGAGCAAGCACAATGCCTTACATTTTATCTGAAATCTAGAATTGGATGACGGGTTTTGGGCTTGTAGTGGTGAAGCTCATTCAAGCACATCTATTGTACATTTTCTGGCAGTTACTGAGATTTATATTCGAGAAGATACTGCCCCGGGCACAGTCATTTACAGAGCAACGGCCAAGGACCCTGAGGATGCTGTTTTGGAGGTAATTTATGTTTTGGGATAGAGAATATCAGTGCCTGGTGGTGTTATGTGTGATTGCATTCAAATATAAAGCCACAGAAACAATCAAGTCAATTATACCCACAATTTAGGTTGCAAATGAACCTGCACCTTTTATTTTGTTTATCAGGACATTTCAGGTGAAAATGATTGAGGTCTTGGTTGTCTGGATAATTGCTTCCCTTCTAGTGCATTCCATCCTGTGCGGACAGGCCCAGCCTAATCCTTAGGTAACTTTTAACAAATGATGCCAAGCTGTCTCATTTCGTTCTTGGGAATCTTGGCTATATACACTGTAGAGCTGCGGTCCCCACCCCCCAGGCTGTGGACCAGTACCAGTCAGTGGTCTGTTAGAAAGCAGGCCACACAGCGGGAGGAGTGGTGGGTGAGCAAGGTGAGCTTCATCTGTATTTACAGCCACGCCCCATCGCTCGCGTCACTGCCTGAGCTCCGCCTCCTGTCAGATCAGCGGCAGCATTAGATTCTCAAGGGAGCTCAAACCCTACTGTAAACTGCACATACGAGGGATCTAGGTTGCACACTCCTTATGAGACGCTAATGGCTGATGATCTGGGGTGGAGCTGAGGCGGTGATGCTAGCGCTGGGGAGCGGCTGCAAATACAGATTATCATTAGCAGAGAGGTTTCACTGCAGAACAAATGTAATGCATTTGAATCATCCCAAAACCTTCCCTGCACCCCCATCCATGGAAAAATTGTATTCCATGAAACCGGTCCCTGGTGCTGTAGAAAAACAATCCAGTTTTCTGGCAGAATTAATTTGTATTTCAAAATTCTAGGTCTAGTCCTCAGGTTTTCTAATGTCCAGAGGGGGAAAACTATGGGCTTGGTGTCAAGAGGCTTGGGTTTAAGTCCTAACTTTAGTACAACTGCAAATCACTTAACATTTCTGCTTTGCTGTTTCAACTATAAAACTGGGAAAATGGCCGGGCGCGGTGGCTCAAGCCTGTAATCCTAGCTCTCTGGGAGGCCGAGGTGGGCGGATCCTTTGAGCTCAGGAGTTCGAGACCAGCCTGAGCAAGAGCGAGACCCCATCTCTACTATAAAGAAATTAATTGGCCAACTAATATATATAGAAAAAAAAAAAATTAGCCGGGCATGGTGGCGCATGCTTGTAGTCCCAGCTACTTGGGAGGCTGAGGCAGCAGGATTGCTTGAGCCCAGGAGTTTGAGGTTGCTGTGAGCTAGACTAACGCCACGGCACTCACTCTAGCCTGGGCAATAAAGTGAGACTCTGTCTCAAAAAAAAAAAAACTGGGAAAATGATACCTGCTTTGTCTTGTATTGCTTTCTCTCATTATAATAAACATATGAATGAACAGGAAAGTAGTTTTTAAATTGCAAAACATCTTGCACATGACACGGTTTATATTAACTGCCTTATTTTTTTGATTCCATATGAGATGGTTATGGCATTTTTAAGCTATCACGTTTTTAGCTAATGGATTGCTAGACAAGAATATCATGTCTTTAATTTTTAATGTTGTATTTAGCTTTCCGAAACTAGCTAAAAATAAGAGAATTGTACGTGTTGATGATGGACACCCATCATTTACAATTTACTGGTAATGTTACCAGATTCTTGTTCAAGGCAACTCAATTCTTACCAAATTTTCTTTAAGCAGTAGATGTCCACTAATATCTGGCGTATTGTCCGCATGGCTTTTAGAAGTATCGAATACACTTGAATAATTACACAAAGGAGCACTGCTATTGTCAAGCTTCCCCACACATATCTGTCTCCTCCTCCTCCTCCCAACAGCACAGTGCCACATCCAGAATGGCAGGGTGGGACTGGAAGGTCACAGCTTCCCTTACAACATGTAATTAAACCATCTAATCATGCGTATTGCTCTAAATCAACACGTTCAAGATTATAGTATTGAATCCAGCACTGAGCTGTGCTAGCCACACAGGAATCAGATATCATATCACAATTGCTTCCTTGGTGTTCTCCATGGCAGCTCACTCACCATATTGACATTTCAGGGTGGAAAATACATCACAGTTCAATATGGGTTAGCTGTGACTCTCATATGCAATCAAAAGGACTTTCTAGCCAATTAACACAAGTAATTCATTTCAAATGAAGGCCTCCCAAATGCTTGCTCATACAGATTAATTGGTTCTGGCTCCAGCCCTATACTTTTCTCAGAAGTGAGTTTGTTCCTGGGCCGTCTTTCTAAGGCCCAAGCAATGTTCTCTGTGGATTTTACCAAACATGGAATGACATTTCCGTGGTGACACAGGCTTTGGAAACTTACATTTAGACGCACTCCTACACACATCCTTCTGACACAGTGGATCAGGCCAGATGTGTTATTCAAGTACTTACGACTGGGTAACAATCTTCATGTTGATTCAGAGGAAAACTGGTCCTAATGTGGGGAAGAGCTTGCCACTGTTTTGGAGCCTGACGTCTGAGGATGATAAAATAACATTAATAATTGCTAAGTGTTTATTATGTGACAGGCACAAAATGTATACCATTGAATCCTCATATTAATCCCTGAAGCAGATCCCTGAAGTAGCTATTGTTTGCTATATTATTAAATACGTAATGGATCAATAAATTAGAGTATTATAGCTAGGCATAAGAGAGCAAACTTGTAGTCCCAGCTACTTCAGAGTCTGAGGCAGGAGGATCACTTGAGCCCAGGAGTTTTAGTCTAGCCTGGGCAACACAGTGAGACCCCATCTCTTAAAAAATAAAAAAAATAAAGTATTATGTCTTTAATTTATAGAGGAGGTATATGAGGCTAATAGAAATTTGCCTACACAGTAAGTAATGGAGTTGTGATTCAAATCTATGTCCATCTTTGTCTGAATTTTGTGTTTCCTGTGATACCAACAATTCCCAGAGCACATTCCACAAAACACACGTTCCACCAGATACTCCATGCAAAAAATGAAAGATCTTGTGATCAAATGATTTTGGGAAGTTATGTCTACATACCTCCCTTGAATTCACAATACACAGTATATTAAATGCCCTGCAAAGTTGTATAATACAGAGATGTCTGTTTAATCAAATTTGTACTAATCATTTGTCCACAGCACTTAAAAAAAGTAACACCTGTTAACATTTTATGCAATGCCTAACTAGCACTCCACAGAATAGAAAGATTGCACTAGATCCTACTGTAAGGGTGATGTAGTGTCACCTATCTCCAGGGTTGTTATAATGATGAGGGATGAAATTCCAGGTGAACTTTGCCCACAGTTACTGAGGTAACGAGGCTGGATTTTATCCATATCTACACCTATGTAAATTCCAGGACCAGGGTTTTTCATACTCCACTTCTGCTACTGAATATGTTAGGAATGCCTGACACTGTTCTGAGCTATAGAAAGAGTGACCTTTCATCTTTATAAAAAAGAAATGAACAAAATGAAAATCAACAACTTTTCCTAGATTCATCAGGGCAAATTGCCACCTCAAAATATGGAGAGATAGGTAAATCCAGAAAGTCACAGCCAACCTCTGCCTACCTGAAGCAGAAGCTGCTAAAGCCATAGACTGGTAGGGAAATTTACATGGCAGTTTTAATGAATTCCTAGAGGCTGAATGTGGACTAGGATGAGCGTTAGAAACTGGGTGTCACAGTCTTGGTAGTAGTAGCCATACTTTTATGAGTTTTACTAGCAGGAACTCTACTAGGTTCTCATGGTGATGATCCAAGAAATAATCACCTTGTGTCTCCAGGAGAGAAAGGAAAAGAAAATCATTGCAAAATAAACCCAGAGTTTGTTACATAACAAAGGATAAGAATTATAGCAGACTTTTTGTTAGAAACCATACAAGTAAAAAGGGAGTGGAATGAAGTATTTAAAGTACTGAAAGAAAAAATTATATCAAATCATCAAATTGCATACCTTAAATATGTACAATTTTAAATTATCAAATATATCTCAATTTTAAAAAAAGCAAAGTACAAAGAAAGACTTTTTCAGACCCCCTGGCCCCCCAAAAAAGCCCTAAGGAAATTCATTACCAGCAGACCTACCGTGCCAAAAATGTTAAAGGAAGTTCATTAGGGAGAAGGAAATGATACAGGTTGGAAATGTGGATATATATAAATAAAGGAGGGACAACAGAGAAGGTATAAGTGAATAAAAATTTTTTTTTTGTAGAGAGAGGGTCCCAGGCTGGTCTTGAACTCCTAGCCTCAAGCTATCCTTCTTACTCAGCCTCCCAAAGTGCTGGGATTACAGGCATGAGCTACTATGTGCCTATTTCTATTTATAATTGATTTAAAAATCACTTTATTTGATAGTAGCAATGTATCAGGTGATTATGGCATATACAGAGATGAAATGAAAGACAGCAATATTGTAAGTGACAAGCGTGAGGAATCAGAAATAAAAACTGTTATAAGATATCCACACTACCTATAAAGTCATACAGTATTATCTGAAGCTACACTTAGATTAACTAAAATTGTATACTGGAAACTCTGAGGCAATAACTAGACAATTTTAAGAAAGAAGTATAATTGATAATCTGAGAAAGGAGTCAAGAACGGAATTATATAAAATGATCAATCAAAACAGGAAAGATATACGAAGCAGGTTCACTGTGCACTGAAAACAGTTAATTAGCACCCTGTGAAAATAAGCCCAGGCTTTCAGGGCAGGAAGCATGGTAGGGCAGAAGAGAGAGGTGAGAGGAAGAGGAGGGCAGGAAAGATGAGATTTGGATGTGATAGGGCTATTTTCATAAAATAAGGAATAATATATCCATTTCAATGTAAACTAGCTCATTCAAGGTACCCCAAAGTTAGTGACAAATCTTAGAATACAGATCTTAGAACATACAGTGGCATTCTATTAATATACTTTTATTTTCTTTTAGCCATTATATATTAGGAAGTAGTCAGCTAAATCAACATGCTAGTAACTTGTCTGAAAAACTTTAAAAACTTTCATCCATCAGTCAGTGTTGGGGAAAAAAGAAAATAAAAATTAAAGTTAAATATAAAATTAAATAAAGAATAATTTCAGAAAGTTTCATGGTAACCCTTGTAAGAAAAAAATGGCATACTATTTAATGATAAATGTAAATCTACTTCTATGGTTTATCTTTTTCTCTTTGATAAAATAAGTTTAATGACTCAATGTAGGCCACAGATTATATATGGAAAAAAACAATATTTTCCATTCAGTCAAGTATATTGACTGAAGACTGACAATGATCAGATTTTTATGGGAAAGTGATACTTGGAAATTCTAAGAAGCATAATTAGTGATGGAATCATCAAAAGACTTAACAATTATACTGCAGTAGAGCTTATAATTATGGGTCTTAGGATTTTAATTACATGCTCCTATTTTATAACTCAGCTGTAAAACAAACATTAAAGGGGGAAAAAAGATGAGTCTATGGAGTTAGAAACCAGAATATGTAATTTTTGCTTTTACAGTTTGACGTGGTGATTTGGGTGTTAATGGATTATTTTTAAGTATAATCATTTTAGAGAAAAAGCTCATGTCCTTTGCATGGCATCTACATTCTCAATTTTTATAAGGTACACAGGTGGGGAGAAACACACGTCAAATAGGTAAAAGGGATTCAGCCGTTGGAAGTATTAGGTCATGTCACTTCTTCACATATTTTTCAGGTAACTTTCAATCTGCCCTGTCATCTTTGGAAACTAGATGATGGAAGAAATTCAAGTCCCAATAGTTATAGTCACAGGCCCACCTGAAACTCACCCCCAAGATCCCAGAGTGTCTCCGTGGCTCTGATTGGTTCATGTGCTAGTCGTCAGCCAATTGATGTGGCAAGGTAGAATATGATTGGCTTAGACCTGGGTCAAATGCTTAACCCCAGGAACTGTGGGTGGGAGGGGTTCAGACTACAAAACTCCCAGGATTGAGAATGAGGGAGGGTGATTTCAGCAAAGAGCTGCTATTATTAGAAGTCCAAAACCAAGTGCTGGTCACTGTGGTGAGTCTGCCTATATTGAATCAGCCTATCAAAACGCACCAAGTCTTTCTTCACTCTGTTAAGTATAGACACAGCCTATGTATAATTTGAAAATTTCAAAATCCCTTCTCATTTTGCCCACAGTGGTCAATATTAAAACTCACCTTTATTCCCCTGAAAACATTTTAGAAATAAAAACTGTTCAAAACAACTAATATTTAGTGTGAGGTGTTATTTGGCAAAGAAATTATTTCCTCTTGCCTTTTCATAACACTAATCATACCCTGTCATCATTTATAAAATGCCTCTCTTATGAAATTATCAATTCCATAAAAGCAGAGATTGGGTCCATCTTGTTTATAACAGTACCCTGGTCTATGAAATGTTTACAATCAATGGGAATGGACTTAAAATAAGGTATTTTCAAAAAAAGGGCTTAAAATGTTTTGGTATTGATTATAACTCTAAGACATTTTGAAAAGATACTTACTGCAAAACACAGTTAAAACTGTTTGAAAGCCTCCTCAATTTATCCATTGTACAAATCATTATTGAGTGCTTATTCTGAGTACACTGTTCTAAGTGCTAAGAGTACAACATTGGATAAGGCATGTATACTCATGGAGTTTACAGTCTAGTGAGGAAAACTGACAGCAACCAAACAACAATTAATAGATACAATGTCAGATAGTAAGACGTACCAGGGAAAAGTTAAAGGTAGAAGAAAAGCGAGAAATGGGGAGAGGCATACCGTGTATTATCCTGTATATGGGGTGGTTAGTGAAGGCTTCTCTGAGGAGGTAACATTAGGTCAGAGACCTGAATGAAGTGAGGGAGGGAACCATGCATATATCTTGGGGTAGAATATTGCAGACATAGGCAACAGCAAGTGCAAAGGCCCTGAGGAAGAAACAGGCTAGTGTTTTTAAGGCACTACAAAGATACCTATGCAACTAAAAAGCAAAGAATGAGTGGGAGAGTTAGAAAGATGATGTTGGAGATGTTGTCAGCCATCAGACTACATAGGGTTCTCTTAAACACTGCGGTATGGACTTTGTATTCTTTTTTGATTAATGTGGGATCAATCCATTTGGAAGTTTTGGGGTAAGGGGAACAAATGATGTTATTTATATTTTTAGAAGCTCCAACTATCTTCCATGTGGAAATGTTGACTGTAAGGAGGCAAGAGTGGGAATGGAACCATTTAGAGGTTCCTGCACTAGTCCAGGTGAGAGATGACGGTGGCTTGGTCTAGAATCCTGGCAATTGGGCTGATGAGAAGTCATTGGATTTTACATAATTTTTCCCAAGATTTTATTAAATTTTTTTTAACTATATAAAAAATTTGGAAGAGCTGCAAAATGAAAAAAGTGTGAGTACCCATGCACCATTAGATTCTATAATTAATAATTCATCATATCTGCCTTATTACACCATGATCCATCCTGTATCCATAGAGCAATTCCTCTTATTTTGTTTATGCTCCTCAAATTAAGTTGTAAACATATTTACCCTTGTAAACATATTTACCCTTTACTCTTGAATACTTTGGCAATTTGCATATATTTCAAAGGTAATGTTGACAGACTTGTAGACAAATTGGATGTGGGGTGTAAAGAAGAGAGAGGAATCGAGATGGTTCCTAGGGTTTTGGCCTGAGCAACTCACTGAAGAGAAATGGGGCTGAGGAGGAAAATCGTGTGCTTTGTTTTGAACATGTTTAGATTGAGAAGCCAATTAGATGTCCAGGAAGAGTAGGCAGCTAGATTAAAAAATCTGGAGCTCAGCAAAGACACAGGAGTTGGAGCATCAACTTGGAGTTATCAGTTTGTACCCAACATTTGCAGCCTGGGACCAAATGAGATTACCTAAGGAGTGAGTGTGGATATAGGAGAGAAAATTTCCAAGGACTGAGCCTGGGGTTGCCCCAACATTTGGAGGTTAGGAAGAGGAGGAAGACTGAGCAAATGAGATTTAACAAGACCAGTAAGGTGAAAGGAAAATCGTGAGACTGGAGCATCCCAAGAAGCACAGGAAGATGTATTTGAAGGAGAGATTGATCAAGTGCTGCCGAGTTTTTGAGGTAGATGAGGACTGAGATTACCAATCACTGAATGTGGCAACATGCTGCTAAGTGCTAGAACTCAGAGCCTGCACATAGCAGGTGTTCAATGAACGAATGGATGGAGATCTTCAATGACAGCTGCATTCATTCAGTGCAGTAGTGAGAATGAAAGTCTGATTGGAGAAGCTTCAAGAGAGTGAGAGGTCAGGAACATGGGAATAGTGAGCAGAGACAACTTTCAAAAAATTTTCCTAAAAAGCGGAGCAGAGAAATTGGACAGTACCTGAAGGAGAATGTGGAATCACAGGAAATTTTCATTTTGGAATGATGAGAAATATGATGACCTGTTTTATGCAAATGGGGATAAGTGGAGAGGAGAAAATTAACAATGCAGGAGTTAGTGGCAACAATTGCTGGAGTGACAGCCTTGAGTAGGCAATGGGTGATGGCATCCAGGGCACGAGTGGAGGGCCTGCGGTCAGAAGCACAGTTCATGTATCTATAGAAATGGGGAGGAAGATGGGGTAGAAGGGGGCATATGCAAAAAGGATAGCAGAGCAGTTGCATGTTCATACTCTTGCCCACCCAGCAATTATTTATTGAGGGCTTATTAGTGCCAGGCAACATTCTAAGAAGTGAGGCTTTATCAGTGAAGGAAAGAGACAAAGATTCCTGCCCTCATGGAGCTTACATTCTAGTGGTGGGAAGATTGATTATATGTTTTGGTATATCAGATGCTCCTAAGTGTTAAGGAGCAAAATAAAGCAGAGAAGAGGATAAGGAATTCTATAGTGGAATAGTCTGCAATTTTAAAATGATAGTTAATGATTTTATTGATAGAATGGCAGTGTTTATTTTATTTTTTTTTTTTTGAGACAGCGTCTAACTCTGTTGCCTGAGCAAGAGTGCCGTGGTGTCAGCCTAGCTCATAGCAACCTCAAACTCCTGGGCTCACGTGATCCTCCCGCCTCAGGATCCCGAGTAGCTGGGACTACAGGCACGCGCCACCATACCCGGCTAATTTTTTCTATTTTTAGTTGTTTGGCTAATTTTTTTCTATTTATAGTAGAGACAGGGTCTCGTTCTTGCTCAGGCTGGTCTTGAACTCCTGAGCTCAAGCAATCCTCCTGCCTCGGCCTCCCAAAGTGCTAGGATTACAGGCGTGAGCCACCATGCCCGGCCAGTGTTTATTTTTATTTTTTATTGCTTCTACTCAGTGAGATAGGAAACAAGGCCAGCAGAAGAGGATGAGGAGAGGAAGAGGGCTGCGGGAGTGCTGGAGACTTGAGGAAGAGGCATGAATTCACTACCTCCAAGAGATGGAGAAGGAATCATCCTGAGAAATGTGAAAGGTGAAGGGAACATTCAGAGAAGAGGGGGAGGAAATAGGGGAGTTTGCTGATGGGACACTGTGCATTTTCAAGGGCACATTGGAATGGTTGGTGACACCGTGATGAGGACTGAACTTCCTGGAGCGACTGAGCCATGTAAGGTATATGGGACATGTCCTGATGGTCGCTTATAGGGGACTGGATGTAGGCAGTCTGCACTGGCTATAACTTGTTTGAAGCTGATCTCTGAGGAAGTTTAGATAGTTCATGCAGTCAATGCCACTGAGGAGAATAGGGTTGTCATCTTGTTGGGAGCCAGAAGAGCTCTTTTGGGTTCCCTTAAAACCAGCTGTTGTCAGCATCAAGAGCGAGAGGATTGGAAGGGGAGGGCTGACAATCCCAGGAGTCACCACACAGGAATACATCACTGAAGTCTATTCACAGAAGTAAAATGAAGACTTGGCAGTGAAAGTCAACAGCCAAAAAAACAAATAAAAACGTTTTGCTGTTTGTATAATGCCACTTCACTTGGGTGGTGCTTACCTACATAAATCTTTGCACATATTTAATAAAAAGAAAACCTTTTGCATCCAGTAGACAAATGAACTCTTTGGGCTGCTTGATGCCAACTAACATAGCAAGGGAATGATTTGTTTTTATCTAGTTGGTTTGAAGTCCTGTAGACATTTCAATACTCTTAGAAAGTTGTAATATCTGTTTTTCTCCTTCACATAAACCGGCAGTGGGCCTTGTTCTTCTTGATTCATAGTAGACCCTCAGGATATGTTTGTAGCATCACTTGAAAGATTTGCTCCTAGTGGCCTGGTCTTACACTCTAACCTCATCTTAAAATTTCATCTCTTTGTGATACCAAGAGAAAGGGTAGAAGGTGTGAGTCATACAGTATGACATCTTCGGAAAGTTTTGGTATATGACGAAACTTTCAAGGGCATTTAGTCTAGGCATACACTAGCCAAATGCATTTGAAAATGGAGGCAATTATCTGGGTTATTGAGGCTAAAAAACAATTTTGCTTGAAATAGCTATATAATTGGAGAAAAGTGATTTTAAGAAAAGCTTTAATTATCTAGAAAATATTTTTAATTCTCCACATGAAAGGCAGATGTTTAGAGAAACCATAATCATATTTTTAATAAATGTTTTGGGGGCAATGTTTACTTACTACATAATTTCACAACATTCAACATCCTCCACAAGATGGCATGCAAGTTTGTAACATACTGTAGCTGGTAGTCACGCCATCACTAAATCATCTTGCAACATGCAATAAGCTCTGAACAACTGCACAATAAATATTGGGTTTTTTTTGCCTTACAAATTGCAAATTTGTACCAACACAACTGTCTTACAAAGATATCTATGTCTGAGTGTAATTATTTGAAGGATATGTGAAAAGAGATCAATAATTTAAGTCTACTTCCACAAGGCAAATGAAAATTTGGCATTGATCAGCCTGTTCAAAGTCTACACTGTTTTGAAGGTCCAAGACAAGACAAAACAAACAAAAACACTCTGCTGTTCTTGCTTGAAAAGAAATTTTTATGAGACTAAGGGAGAATTATAAGAAAATATTTATTTTTGGAAGATTTATTTCATTGTTTTAAAGTGTTCCTGAAAACATTTCCCAGGACAAGCTGGAAAGAGCATGTGAAAAATAGCATGACAGTTCGTGCTGAATTTTGCTGTGGTTTTTTACCTTGGTTGCAACAGTAGAACCAAGTGGGATGCTTTTAACAAAACAAACATTCCAGGGCTCTTCCTCAGATCAACTGACTGAGAAAATCAAAATCTCCCCGTGGGGAGGGGGTGGGGAGGCATCAATGTATATTTTTTTCTTTTTCCATACAGAGCAAAAGATCAGATAGGCATCAATATTTTTTAAAGGTTCCCTAGGTATTCTAATGTTCCTTAAACATCAAGGTTCACTGACAGTATTGTGACTGCCTTCTCATTTGCTTAGGCAGGCATCACTAATTGAATGCAGCAACCTGAATTCACCTTTTTTCTCTCAATACAATGCTCCAGGAGTACTTACCAATCAATTCAGAGATGAAATGAAGTCCAGTTGCTATCAGAGTTATCAAAGAATATGGGACAGAATTAAGAGTTACTTACTTATTAAGTGACTGGTTTCTTTAATGTGGTAGCTAACTCTGCTTTCTGGCCTGATTCCGCCAAAATTTATTTTTATTATTGCTCTCTTAATTAATTTTAAAGAATGACTACCAAAGTACCTTATTCGTAAAATTTGTGTGGCCATAAGACATAAGATAAGAATGTTTTAACTAGTCCGCCAAAACCAAACTATTGTTACAATGGACACATACTTTACTTTAAAAAGACAACTAAGCAAAATGTTAAGTATCAGGTACCCTGTTTTAATCACCAAAATTTCTGCATTTGTATTAAGCTCATAAACTTATGTTAAGTTTGTAAACAAGGAGTGATGCTCTGCAGATTCGAGTCACTTCGTGGAAGTGGCAGACCAGTAATGTCCACGCTCCTCCACTAGACCCATTTTCCTAAGTTAAAAATATATATATATTTTCCGTCTAGACCCCATACACGTAAAACTGAGTACGTTTTTCAAAACAATTCTTAACGTGGGAAGAAATGACGCTTTAGAGTCTCTACCAGTACCAAAAAATTATGCCAACTAGGATCCACTATGGGGTGCAACCTGCAGTTCGCTCAACGCTGGCAGCTGGCTGTTAATACTCAATCTAGACAAAATGACAAGGAACTACAAAGAAAGTGTTCACTCAGGAACTTATCTCCTGAACTTCTAAACCAGACAGGCGGCTGTTCCCGACTCCCTTTACTCAAGCAACACGAGCTGTCCTGGAGTTCACGAAACGGTTACCTCCTCTTGGAAAGCACTGCTGGCGTAGCCTTAAAGTGTATTCTCCCTTCGTTCAATCGCAACCCTGGGGCCAAAACTAAAACCCATTCCTACTCCCCCTAAGTCCCTAGGGACGACATATCACAGGGTGAGGGGTAAAAAGCCACGGTGAAAGGAGCCCCAAAGGCCTCAGACCGCGCGACACCCACACCGCACAGCCTAACCGAGGGGCCCACGCACCACCACGGGGCTGAAGCCATGGGAACAGAAGACGAAAACCAAGTCTGTTCCAGATGAACCCTCATCGCCTCCCCCCAGTGACTCGGCCTCGTCTGTCTGTCCCCCTTGCAGAGACGTGCGACATCGCAGTCCGGCCCTCAGGCCCGCCGTCGGGCAGGGCATGGTCCCACCCTCCCACGCCAGCGGGCCCCAGACAGGTTAGACAGTCTCTCTGTGGCCCCCATGCACGAGCTCAGCAGCCACAAGGCCGCCGTTCGCGGGTGCCTCACGTGAGGCCTACCTGCAAGATGGCGGCGCCGGCCGGAGGGAAGGGGCCGGGGCCAGAAGGAAGTGGGAGGGACCTGAAGGAAGGGGCGGGACCGGAAGGAAGGGGCGGGACCGGAAGGAAGGAAGGAAGGAAGGGGCCGCAGTGCACGCCTTACGAGGACCTGTGGGCTGCCCGCTGCGCCGCCTGAGGGAAGGAGACTCTTTTCTAGGGAAGAGGGCTGTCCTGCAGAACACGAAGAGTCTGTGAGGACATTTTCCTTTCTTGAGAAAGTGAGGCAATCATCCAGCACAAGCTGACGTTTGTTTCCTGTCGGACAGCCGGGAGAGGGGCCTTCGAGCGCGTCAAACAGCCGACGGCCGACATTTTTTAAAGCTGGTACAACAAAGGAAGCTTTAGGGACGGCCGTGGACGGCGCCCATGCTCTCCCCAGAGCCCTTTGGGGTGCGTGTTCGTGCGGTGCACCCCACTCTGTGCCAAGGTCGACGCAGCTTCTGCCTCCGTTAGCCGGAAGAAAGGCCTGTCCTTGGGCGTTTCTTCCAGGTTGAAAGAGCAAGAAAGTACCTGGGAAATCGCATCGCTCTGGAGTAGCCCCCAGCCGCCGAATGAGTGTGGACGTCTCCCCTCCTTGTCCTTGGTTGGGGACAGCTCTGAGGCATGATGGGCTCAGGCTGAAGCTGCCTCCGTGGGACTTGGAGATTTGCACTCTTCTTGCCTTCCTCCCCTTCTCGGTCCTTCGACCACTGTTTTCCCCCAAATGCTTACTAGGTCGCTTGCATACAAGTTTCATCTCCGGATCTGCTTTTGGGGCAACCCTTAAAACACATGGCAAAAGCCACCCGGCTGCAGGAATATCTGTTAAATTAACAGATCTGTTAAATTAACAGATCTGTTAAATTAACAGGAATAATCTGTTACATCGTGGAGCGTTAACTCATCCAAGGGGAACATGTGACAGAACCCAGGATACTTGTCCACTCAGATCCAAGAAAGATGGGGGGGGGGGGCTGAATACTGATAAATTACTGGATGGAGTGAGGAGTCAAAAAGGCAGGCGTGTGATAGCAAAGCCTCATATTTGGCTGCGCTATTAAATTATCCACAGTTTAAAAAATATTGATGCCCAGGTTCTATCTGCAAGGATTCTAATTTCGCTGGTCTGGGATGTAATACGGACACTGGCACCTTTAAAGCTCCCCAAGGGATTCTGTTGTAGAGCCCACGTTGAGAATCACTTTAAAGGAACCACATTTAGAGAAAATAAAAGTTACCCTGGTCAGCTTGCTAAAAATGCACATTCCCAGGCCTCCACATTAGGTATTCTGATTCAATTAGGTCTGCATATAATAAATATTTACGGAAACTTTTACAAGCATATAATAGGAGAGAGAAACATATAATGAATTCCTAAGAATTATTCAGCTTCAACAATTAATTTCCGGAGGAGAGTTTTAATGTGCAGGTGGTCCGTGTGCCACACGTTGAGCAACATTGCAAAAATGTTTGTAAAGCTTTTCAGATGACTTGCCCGCTACCAGGGGAATAGCAAACACCTGGGTAAATCTACCGAACATCTGGGTTGATTAGGGATGGCAAATCAGATTCAACTTGCATATCCTCTTTTATTGAGGGATAAGGCTCTCAGGAGTATTGAGAAGGATTCTGAGGCTGAGTCTGGGTCCAGCAAGCAAAGATACTACAGTGGATACTTGCATAGAGGTCTCTAACTTTAGCTAGCCATGGTGACAATATATTAGGAGTGGTTAATAAGACTTTGTGCTAGGAAGGATGAGGGCTGTGATAGTCCATTGGAAGTGTATAGGTAGAAAATGTTCCTATTGCTTATAAAGTAAATATGTATAATATTTAATATACTCTGGAGGAAAGTAAAAAAGGATTTTCTGTGAGACTTCAAGGCTTTCAAAGGCAAGCACAAGTCCCATCGTACTTCTGTTAAAATGCTCAGGATGAGGTGCTATTACTTTCTGCATAGTCCCAGGGTGAAAATCAAGGTGACACTAACATCATTAATGTTTAGGAAGACATATACCTGTGTTTATAGTTTGAAACTATTATTTTAAAAATGCATGTCTCCTATACAAAGTTTTGTAGGTGATCAGCAATTACCCAATATGTATGCTTTAAAAAAAACACAAATAGTGGAAAAGAGGCAGCCAAGATTAACTGGAATTAGCCTTCAGTACTAATTTCCCTCAAGAAAATGTTACTCTGGAACAAACTATCAAATGAGACATAGTTTATCAGCACAACAGGACAGATTTGAAAGTTGGAAGGGCTGGGCGTGGTGGCTCATGCCTGTAATCCTAGCACTCTGGGAGGCTGAGGCGGGAGGATTGCTTGAGGTTAGGAGTTTGAGACCAGCCTGAGCAAGAGTGAGACCCCCCATCTCTACTAAAAATAGAAAAATTAGCCAGGCGCTGGCAGTGTACACCTGTAGTCCCAGCTACTCAGGAGGCTGAGGCAGGAGGATTGCATGAGCTCAGGAGTTTGAGGTTGCTGTGAGCTATGATGGTGCCACTGCACTCTGGGTGACAGACCTAAACTCTGTCTCAAAAAAATATATATATATCAAAAATAAACAATCAAAAAAAGAAAGTTAGATGGCTTACATTAAAATGTGGGCTTTGCCACTTTCTGGCTTGTGACCCTGAGCAAATCTTTTAACCTCTCTGTACCTCACGGTTTTTTTATATTTGTAATACGATTAATAGTAGGATCTACCTCAGGGCTATGATGAAGATTAAATGAGGTATTAATAATATGTGTAAGGGGCTTAGAATAATCACTGGAAGATAGTATTCAGTAAATATTAGCTACGATTATTAGCATTATTTTCTGGCTATAAATGACCTTTCTCCCACTTTTTGGACCACTCTTTCTTATTTTCTTTCCTGGTTCATCCTTCTATGTTGGCCTTCCCAATGGTGCAAGTTTCTCAGGGGCTCCCCTGTAGACTTACCTCCCCTGTGCTGCCCTCCCCTCCTCTTCCCACCCCTGCCTTGCTTTTCCTTCCTTCTTTTTCCTTTTTCCTTCCTTCCTTCTTCCTTCTTTTCCTTCCTTTTTTTACCCTGCTTTGTCTTCCTCTGTAAACTGTGACACTGAATTACTCTGTAACTATATTTTTACCCACTTAGATTCTTTAATCCGCACCCAAAACATTTTAAAATAAATTTAAATACAATGTTTTGAAAATAGAAAGACAGGGAGATAGTTTCCCATGAGACCAGCAGAATAACATGAGTGTAGCATGATCATGACCACTCACCAAGTGACGTGCTCTTGGGCCATTCCCTTAACCTCTGTAAGTCTCAGCTTCTTTATCTGCAAGATGGGGCAAGCATCCTTTCAAGGGTTAAATGAGATCATTGAAGAGAAATGCCGAGCACAGAGTCAGGGTCACAGGAACTGGTACCATCACAGTTGTTGTTTTTATTACCAATGATGCTAAGAAATCAGAAGAATCCCGCCCTGGTTCCCACGTCTCTGCTCCTGGAGCTGTAGGAGAGGCCTTAACTCCGCTCTTTGTGTCTGGCCTGAAGTTCAGGCTCTGACATTTCCAATTCCCGAGCTTCTCTGAAAGCAAATAGTCATGACCAAGCCTTTCAGGGAAGGGAATAAAGTGGGTTCCACAGAAAAGTCCATCCATAAGGACCGATGGCTCCTTTGGACACACATTGCCCCCTGTAATCTGTCCCCATGCTTCAGAACCTGGGAGTGGGGCTGCCATTGTTATTTTTATGGCTAAAATATTTCTTTACTAGTTAATGGTGTCATTACAGATAAAATAGGAGGGGGGAAAAATCCAAACAAATCTAAGTTGCCTGGCCCCACCACAGAGAGTTAATTTCTCATTTCTCAGACTGCTTTTCTGCTCAGGGGCTCTTGCATTTAGGTGGCTTTCCCAGTGATGGCCCTGGTTGCCTAGCAACCACCATCTCCAAACCTTCCCGGAACGACCGGCAGGAGTTTTTCATATCAGTGCCATCAAAAAAATTTTTGTTAAAAAAAAGAGTCCGTTGTTTTATGAAAAATTAAACCTCATAAAAATGGACCTTCTCAACGTGCATTGTTTCCAAACAATCGTTGACAACTGTTTGACACTGAAATTGAATTTGGAACTGCAAATTTTTGAATGGCTACAGGCATAAATGCAAGTGTCATTTTAAAAATTGTATATCTGTATATAAAACCAGACCTAGTGCTTGTGAATTACTCTCCAGTAATTTAACCACCAAGCATCCTCCATCCGCCCTTCATAAACAGGCATCATTATTCCTGTGTTTGCTCTAAAAGTAAATGTGTGATGAATTTGCCTGCTGTTCCGGAATGCTAATGTTCTACATTGTTCTACAGAAAGAGCAGAAATCAATTCCATCTTATTTATATGTGTAAAAATGGATGGTATGAATTAAATTTAATCAGAACATGATGATTCATCAGGAAATCCATAAACTAAAAGGTCACTAATTTTTCCAAATGATTTTTAGGTTGCTTTGCAATCCCTCAGGGTTGAATCTTCTCTATTAAATTATCTCCGGGTCTACACAATTATTAAGTCAGTGGCACTCAGTATAATTAACTCCTGTATTAATCGGCTTATGGATTTTTCTCCTGGCTTTTTCTAATCATTTGATTTTCACCTAGATAAGAAACCCTGACTTTGTCTGCTCTCTTTGGCAAGAAGTTTGTCTTAGGGATGCAATGCAGGGAGCAGAGAGGAAGTATGTACAGTGACAAAAAGCTCAACTCCTGCACTAGGGACAAGCCACTTGAGTTTTCTATGCCTCAGTGTTTCTCTCTGTGAGATGGGCATAACATCAGTATCTAGGACAGGGGTCCTCAAACTTTTTAAACAGGGGGGCCAGTTCACTGTCCCTCAGACTGTTGGAGGGCCGGACTATAGTTTAAAAAAAACTATGAACAAATCCCTGTGCACATTGCACTTATCTTATTTTGAAGTAAAAAAACAAAGGGGCAAAAACACCCACATGTGGCCCATGGGCCATAGTTTGAGGATGCCTGACCTATGACATAGAGTTACTGTGGGAATAAAGACAGTGTGTTTGAAGCATTTAACAGAATAACTGGAAGGTAGTATGAATGAAAGTCAGTGAGGCCAGGCTCGGTGGCTCCCGCCTGTAATCCTAGCACTCTGGGAGGCTGAGGCGGGTGGATCGCTCAGGGTCAGAAGTTCAAAACCAGCCTGAGCAAAAGCGAGACCCCATCTCTACTAAAAATAGAAAGAAATTAGTTGGCCAACTAAAAATACATAGCAAAAAAATTACCTGGGCATGGTGGCACTTGCCTGTAGTCCCAGCTACTTGGGAGGCTAAGGCAGGAGGATCACTTGAGCCAGGAGTTGGAGGTTGCTGTGAGTGAGGCTGACACCACAGCACTCTAGCCTGGGCAACAGAGTGAGACTCTGTCTCAAAAAAAAAAAGAAAAGAAAAGAAAAGAAAAGAAAAGTCAATGAAACATTAAAAACCAACAACTTGATACAGTATGACCTGTGTCTACACATACAAAATCAGACAAACAGATGTCTCAATATTTCATTTTTTCCCCTTCTATAGCTCCCTGACCTCCCTCTCCTCAAAATCCCACCCTCACCATCAACAAGCAAACAAACGCTATAATCCCTGAGTTCTCTCATTAAACAGTCAGTAAGTTCCTCTCAATGTAACTCCTTTTTATTTAATTTTAGCTTTGGGTGAAGTGTTGTGAGAAATGTTCGAGTAACAGGTAGCATACTGAATGTAAGAGATTAAAAAAATTTTTTTTAATATTTAAGAGCAGGTTGTCTGGCTTGAAGTCAGTTGAAAGTAGTATATTGCATCATCATAGGCAAACATTTACTGAGCACCTACTATGAGCTGGGCGGGGGAAGGGGTGTGTGAGGAGGATGGTCACAGAGCACAAGGAGGTTTCAGGCCTGATTCCTGGAAACACGTGGACTCTTTCCAGGGAACCAATGGGTGTCTCTCCAATATTTTGCTTTCTCTTTACCGTCCCATAAACAGTACTTCATTTCCCCGGAAGGTTCTGGCTTCACAGTTGACAGTGTGGGGACAATTTCCACAGCACTGACTTTTGATTTTGAGAGCAAAGCTACAAGGTAAGTACCACTACTGGGTTTTCACTCAGAATGCCGATCCTTTTGTTCCTATTTCCCTTTTTGCAATGATTTCCCCTCATCTGGCCTGGAGTTGCTCCCAAAATGAAGATGCTTTTGGCCTCGCCTTAAAAATGAAATCATCGCTTAACCCTGTAATGGCACGATGGCTGGTACAGGCGCTGGACTTGGCTGTTGGGGTTCTCTCTGCAGCACCCACTTTGTTGAGGGTGAAGCACCCAGATTATTTCAGGAGTGGCATTCCCGTCCCGCTGGGGAAGCGACAAGTGACACCACAATGACGCAGAATTCATTCAGTGCAATACATCATCTTTGAAAGGCGAATGCACTGACATTTTCTCATTTCTTTCGCATTTGCCGAGTGGGTAGCTGCTGGTTCAAGTTGTCATTTTTATTTTTATAGTGATTTTTACGACCACCCGTTCCAGCCATATATTCCGTATCGAAGTGCTCTTCATAGGAAAAGGATATGGACCTTTAGGCCAACCCGATCAAGTGGCTCCTGAATCTCCTAAGAGATTCTTTTCCATTATAAAAGTTGAGGATGGGAAACATGCTAAGTGTTAGCATCTTTAGAAGGGAAGCTCCAGTAGAGACTAGGTGACCACACATCATACCAGGTCACCTCTCAGTAAAACACGTTCAGAATTTGGAAGTGGGATGCGCTTTCTAATACCATCTTCTTAAAGAGAGCAGAAGAGTTTGCCTAAATTTGTATTATCATCAAACAATTTTTGGGTAGACATTGACAGAATCTTTATCCATTTTCCCTTAATCCTAAATTCCTCTACCCTGAAAAAATTCTTTGAATTATATCATCTCATAAATAGCTCTGGGAATAATGAATATGATTCATCAATTTTTTTTCCCTTTCTTTTTGGCCTGGTAGACTTCATGGAAAAATGGTCATATACAGTTAAGATATTTATAAATCTTAAGATTTGTTAACAGAGTTTAAGAAATGCATTTTTTTTCTTGATAAGTGAAATCTAAAGCCTTCCCTTTTCTTATTATCTTTGAAATCGGAGAGGCCGACCCTGGAAAACTGAAGCTCTATTTTGCAAAATTTTAATAAATAAGTATTTGGCTAAAGCTTTGCAATGAACTTTCACTAAAGTTCTACAAAGACGACAGTACACTGTGCCTTAATTTTCTTCTTAGCTCCAGAGCGTCTCGGGTCACAGAGCAGACCTTTAAGTGACAATCAAGGAAATTTTGGAATGCTTCATTGATTCTTATCAATTTTCTCCTTTCAAAGGAGCTGTAGGGTCCATGAAATCGCTTGTTCAAGTCCTGTATTTTTTTTTTTTTTGAGACAATCTTGCTCTGTTGCCCGGGCTACAGTGCCGTGGTGTCAGCCTAGCTCACAGCAACCTCAAAATCTTGGGCTCAAGCGATCCTCCTGCCTCAGCCTCCCAAGTAGCTGGGACTACAGGCATGTGCCACCATGCCCGGCTCTTTTTTTTTTTTTCTAGATATATTTTTTAGTTGGCCAATTAATTTCTTCCTATTTTTAGTAGAGACGGGGTCTTGCTCTTGCTCAGGCTGGTCTGGAACTCCTGAGCTCAAATGACCCTCCCACCTTGGCCTCCCAGAGTGCTGGGATTACAGGTGTGAGCCACCATGCCTGGCCTCCTTCATTGATTCTTATCAATTCTCTCCTTTCAAAGGAGATGTAGCGGCCATGAAATCGCTTGTTCAAGTCCTGTTGAAAGCATTAGAAGGGCGTACTGCTCCCTTCCCCGCTTGCAGTGAGCTCTCCCGCTTTTAGATAAACCAAAGAAAGGTAACTGAGCTCTTTAGTGTTTCAGATCCTGCCCATACCTTATTCCTCCCAATCTTGCAGTTAAGACTTTCCAGAATTATTTTTCAAATGTCTATATTAACAATCATTGACTTGTGGTTTTCATCAAGACCCTCTCATAAATAATCATCTTCTTATAGGAAAAGTTACGAAATAAGAGAAAAATCCAGAACTGGTTTAATTTTTAGAACGAATAGAAGGAAAACAGTTGGGTCTTAATTATTAGTATAGCTCAAGTTAAAACAGACCTTTTTTTTTTTCCAGAGAGATAATCAACTTTCTTGATTTTCCTGGAACTGAGGAGTTTTCTGGGATGGGGGACTTACTAAAACTTGGACAGTCCTGGTCACTCACAGTCACAGTTTATAGATGTGAACATTTACCTTTTAATTAGGATACATCCAGTTTCCTCAACGACTCTTATTTCTTGAACCCATATACATCTCTGCTAAAATAAAAACCCATTAATCATCTAACTCTCCTAATATTTCCCCATAGTCATAAAGTTGTTTTGAAATGTTCTTAACACCTTCTCCTTTGCATTTGCCAATTTTCAATATTGAAACATCGGTGTTTGAAAGGTAGGGACCCATAGCCATAAGCTTTGTTTGCTACAACATGCTAAGAAATTCCCTTTTCCTTTTTTTTAATTTGTGGAGATTAACAGACTTCACTGAGTTCTTGACTGTTCTTTAAAGTGATTTGACTACTTTGGTCCTTAACAAAATATTAGCCATTCCCAACTATTAAAATAACTGATTGGATTGGCATTTTGACTAGATGACTCAATTGCTTTAAGTGGTTAGTTAAGCCCAATAGATTCTATTTCTGCAAAAGCCTGTTCATTACTATAAAATCTTAGCTGTCTCTGTTGTGGCTGCACTTCCAGTTTCTCCCTAGTTATTAAAGTGGTTGATCCTCGAGGACTGTTTACTGCTGGAAATCTAAAGATCTTCCTCATCAACGTGAACAACAAGGACCCCATTCTTACCTGCAGGTAAGGAAATAAAACATAATATTTTCAGTTGACCTTGAAAATTGGATTTGAAAATGGAGTCTCTCAAATTCATTATTGAATTTTCTTTTTTTTCTGAGAAGGAAAATAAGCAAGTCAGATGTAAACACTTGAGGTGTAAGATTCCAAGAAAAGGGGCTTTCTTAAAAACTGAAAGCAAAATAGTTTTAAAGTCTAAAATGTATTGAAATTGCAATAGAATAAGGTGTTATTAGTGGAGTATGTTTCTTAATGTCTAATGCTGGATTATCTCTCACTACCCTCAAAGGAGATTCTAGCTGCTATTACTATCACCAAGGAGTTTATAGGACCATTTTGAGGGTCTGCCATTTTAGAAAGCTGGTTCTGGCTGTAGAAGGTGAGAGCACAGTGGTTAAGCATACGGACTCTACAGCCAGATACGCTTGGGGTCAAACCTTCTCTTAGCCATCTTGATTTTGACTTCTGAAAGTTACCTAATTTCTTCCAATCTCAGTTTCCATGTCTGTAAAATGGGGACAAAAACGGTACCTACATCCTAGGGCTGCTGCAAGAAATCAATGAGATAACACAAGAAAAGTGCTTAGGATTTTGTGTAAACTGTAGGTAAGTGCTCAGTGTAATGAGTTAGCTATTCCCATCATGGTTACAGTTTCTACTTTCATCATTGCTATTTCCAACGTGCTACTCTCTCACCACCATAAGGTGTAGGAAAGAATATACAGCAAGCAAATGGCACTTTAATCATCTTTCCTTTTAAAACAAATTCATTCAGTCTTGAAGGTGCCGTCTCTAGTGTTACTTCTATAAACTCGAGTCTGCACAATAAAGTCAATATCACGCTGGATGAAGAAATTCCAATTGGGAAAAGGATTGGAGTATGCCAGGCAACCGATGAAGATAACCTGGGAGACCTCACCTTTGAACTGGATCCATGGAATGTTGACTTTATTGTTGACAAAGGTCGGTTGAGAACAGTTCTCAGCAAATTGCATCTCTCATCATACGCTGTTACTATCATCTGTTTCTGTTTATGTCTCCTCCACAGACTGAGTTTTTTGAGGATAGGTATCAGGTCATCTTCATTTCCAAAACCCCGACCTACAGTTTGTAGTAGATGCTTCATGAATATCTGTTGAATAACTCCCTGTGCCAGACCCAATTCTTTGTTCACCCACGAGCTAACGTGTGGCTCTCCGTGGCTGCTTTGAAGTGGCAGTCTTAGCCTTCCACTTAATAGACCCTTCTATCTCATCTTCTCAGACCTAACTAGACTCTTGACCCTGCGATAGGTCCAAACTTTTGTGAGAGAGAATCTGATTGGACTGTCTACAGTCATTCATTCATTCCTCACCCAATCAGTCGTGGCTGAGGCTGAGGGCGGGTCAGATGATGCTATGTCTAAGGCTTCCTCTGTTCAGAGTAGAGAAGAAAGGTGTTCATTGCGTGCACCTTGAAGCCATCGTAGAAGATGCTGTCAGTTTCCCACTTATATCTCCTCTGGCCTTAACATTTCAGTGCAGTAAGCCTGACTTCCAGCTGCCAGTATATGCATTTCTTTGGGATTATTTGGGTCTGATATCCACCCTCCCACCTCCCCCATACACAGTAGGTTAGAAGTATTGGAGAAATACCGTCCACCCCACCTTCTCCATACCCCTGAGCTCTCAGCCAGTGAATGAAGGGAGTTGATGTCTAAATGTCCCAGCTCTTTGCCCCTGGCATGGGACAATTTTGAGTATATTCTACACTGCCTTCCAGAGCTCCCCAGTGATATTAAGCTCTAGCTGCCCACAGTGGTAACTCGCTTGATGGTGTACTTTTTACTGGGAGTTTCCCTTCCCTGTCTCCCTTCCCCCATGCCCCAGTGACCCGTGTCAACTCACAGATAAACTACTCAAGCTCAAATCCTCATCTCCGATTCAGCCTCTGGGGAGGGGGTGGCTGCGACCAGGACAATCACTGTCCCCTCTTGCTTGAATTGCTGCATGGCTCTCTTAACTGAGCCCCTGTTTTTCTCCCTTACCCTGTCCAAGAGTCTCCACGGAGCAGCTAGAATGGATTTTTTTTAAAAAAATCAAATTGTATCATAGTCCTCCCCTGTGTAAAATCCTCCTGTGGTAGTACTGTGTGCTTGGAATTCAATCCAGACTTCTTACTGCACCTTTCTCTTGTCTCTCTCTCTCTTTTTTTCTTTTTTTGAGACAGAGTCTCACTGTGTTTCTCAGGCTAGAGTGCCGTGGCATCAGCCTCAAACAGCAGCTCACAGCAGCCTCAAACTCCTGGGCTCAAGCAATCCTCCTGCCTCAGCCTCCCGGGTAGCTGGAACTACAGGCATGCGCCACGATGTTCGCTAATTTTATCTCTATAGATATTTTTAGTTGGGCAATTAATTTCTTTCTATTTTTAGTAGAGACGGGGTCTCACTCTTGCTCAGGCTGGTTATGAACTCCTGACCTTGAGCGATCTGCCCACCTCAGTGTGAGCCACTGTGCCCAACCTCTCGCCTCTCTCTTTCTTGTTCCTTGTCTCCCTTGTTCGCTTACCCTGCAAGCAGACAACTGACCGTGTGCCTTGGGACCTCCGCCCTTGAGTTTTCAGGACCTCACCATTAGGTGTTATTTTGATCACATTTACAGTTTTCATTTCCTTAATAGTATGTCTATTTGAATTCTATTTGTTTTTCTACACTTTGGTGTTTGTCTCCCATCCCAGACAGTAAATTCCACAATTGCAGAGACTTCACTTCACCGTGGTATGTACAGTACTTAGCTCAGTTCCTGGCACATAGTTGGCGCTCAGTAGATGCTCATGGAACGAATGGATGGGTGGATAGGTGGAGAGAGGTGCAGTGAGTCGTGATCTGTGTTTTCATTTATGATATTCTCTCCTGGGAAGGGTCCACCATTCGCCAGCATTTCTTTAGCCTACACATCCTGCAGGGCCTAAAATAAGGGCCTCCTCTTCTAGAAAGTCTTTTTCTGTTCCCCTAAACCAGAAACAACTTTGTTTTTGCTACCAGCTGACGATACAATTGCATTTTGGTGGTAAACAAAACCGTGCGTTCGCTGTGAATCAGTTTCTTAATTCTAATGAATGGGGCACGATCTTCCCTTTATGGTCCATCGCTCCATATATGTAACAAAGTCGAATGACAGCGAAGGCCGGTTTGCAGCAAGATGTGCTGTCTTGTCACAGATCGTGGGACTGTGGTCACTGCTACCCGTCTGGACGTGGAGAGAGCTGGGTTTGCGGGTGTTCAGTCCTTCTCCATCAAGGCTTGTGACGGCGACCGGCAGTGTGCAGCCATCCCAGTGACTGCCTACATCCGCGGCATTAACGACAACTCGCCTTTCTGCGACCGGTATCTGATTAGGTGAGCCGAGACGGGCGGTCAGGGGCAAGAATTCAGAATGGGTGGAGAGCAGCGGTATTGCCATATTTACTGGCCCAGCTGGACGTGGAGATAATCCTCAAAGTGACTCAGCCTCCCGTTGGTCTTCAGAAATGACCTTTTGGGCCTGTTCATGACTGAAAGCTGGGTTTCCAAGATCTGACAGTCAGAAAGTCGTAAAAACTTGAGTTTTGGAACCATAGACCTAACTTGGAATCCTGGACCTATTGTTTTTCAGCTGTGTGATTTCTGGTAATTTATTGAAGCCCATTGAGCTTTAGTTTTTTCAAATATAAAATGGCATAGCAGTAGTACTTACCCTATAGGAGGATTGTGGAAAATAGATGGGATAATTTATGTGACATTCTGAGCAGAGTGCTGAACACGTGGTATGAGTTTTATAAATGCTATTTATTACAGTTCCATAACCCATTATCTGAAACCCTCGGCACTGAGTATATTTCAGGGTAAAGATTTCTCTGTCCTGATTTTAGAAAGGTAATAGGATGTGTATATCATATACTATGCAACTTTCCCAGTAGGATATAAGTAATACCCCATATTCAAATCTATAGTGAATACTCACACCCAGGGGGAAAAATAAAGATCTGACAGCTCAGGCAAAGTTTTTCTGTCAAAAATTTCAGGTAAGGACAGGTTTTGATGACAAATAAAGAGGAAATTCTGAGTTTCGGAGCTTTTGGATTTTGGAATTTGGATAAGTTTCAGAGCTTTTGGATTTTGGAATTTGGGTTTCTATTACTGTCAGTATGACTATTTTTATTATTTGAAGCTCAGTCTCCAAACCTACCTTTCTGTCACTCTTCCATGTCTCTCCCCTCCAATGCCCCAATTGGACAGCTGCCCCATGGTCCCTAGGCTTTATTCCTGATTGTCTAATGAAGACTAAAATCTAGTCTTGCTAATTACCACCATACGATCTTCTTTAGGCCTCCATTATTCTAACTTTCAACCTAGGATGATAATTACACCTACCTCATAGCATTGTTATGAGGATCAAACATAACCAGTGCTTGGAATTTATTTAGTACAGAGCTTGGCATACACTCAGTAAATGTTATCCTTTCTTCTTCTCTTCTCCCTTCTCCTTTTTCTTATCCTACTCTTTCTTGTTCTTCTTCTCCCACGAGGATCATAGTTTATTAATCAAACAAGTCAAACACCTACCACATGCTGGCACCCAGGGCCATGGCCCCTGGGGGTGACAGGATGAGTGTTTGTTATGCTCAGGTTCTGTAAGGAGACTGTATCTTGTCAGGGTAGTGAGATGAATACATTTAGAACAACAGTTAAGAAAAATACAGGATGAATTCTGTAGGTGCTGTGCTTTAATTATTAAAAGGAAGAACCTGTGAGGCTCCAATACTCAGGGGAGCTTCTGGAAGGATGAGAGCTATGGTAGTCTTTGAAGGGTGAGTAGGATTTAGAGGCTAACGGCATTTGGGGGAGAGAGATTCCGATGAAGAAATGGGTAAACAGATGAGATGGAAATAAATCCACTGTGACTTATAGACCATCTGTCCTGACCACACCCTTCCGATGTTCCAAGATGGAACAATCCCAGAGAACTACCTGATTCCCGGTCAGGACTTCCGCATTGAGGTGATAGCCTTGATCAACATCCCATCCCAAACAAGTGCCCAGCTGGGTGCAGAAAATGAGGACAGTCTTACCAAATTCATAGAAGCTTTGAGGAAATCGTTTCCTAGATGGTGCTCCATAGTTAATCAATCTGCTCTAGGATAAATAGAGCATCCATCCATACGCGCATGATCCAAACTAGTGGATACTTACGGGGAAAGTATCATATTTTAAATGAATACTCATCTAAAGTGATTATTCTTAAAAAATAACACAGGTACACAGGCAAGGAGGTGATTACGAAGGGCACAGTAGTTGCAAGACTCTCGTGTCACGACCTTGATGAGCCTCCTGATACAATCCATTATGCTCCTAGCTCGGGCCTGGTTGGCTCTGGACAGCTCTTTGAGCAAGTGCCAAACGCCGACAATTGCATACAGGTGAGCACCAGTTGCTGGAACTCCAGGGAGATGGGGTCACTTTACGGCCACCGTTGGGATAATGCTGGTAAATTCCACAAGAGGAACCACGACACAGTAGTGAGGAATTCTGGGCTCCTCTGCTGCCTTGCTGGAAGGTATTGGAGCAAGTCCTTTATTATGTGGCTGCTTGTCATCAGTTTCTCCTTTTTATAATGAGCACAAAATAATGTGTTTCCTATTTAGCTGGGGATATGAATCAGAGGCTAAAAAGCATGCCGATTTCCTTAGAAATAAGTCCTTGTGACTACGTGTGTGACAATGGCTCGTTCTCCTGGTATTGGGAGCGCTTGGGCAGTTCCTCTTCTCCCCATTCCCTTGAGATTCTAAACTTTCCATTGGCAAAGGATAGGAAAAAGAAGGTTTTTTTCCCTTCCCAAGATGGGATTCTGCCCTGGGAGAAAACCTTTCTTCTAATTTCTAACTTCCATAGTTTTTATTTCAAAGTGCTAATCCCTGTGAGGTTGGCATAATTGTCCCTTGCCTCAAATGTCACCAAGCACCTTCCCGCTACTTAGCCAGAAGATATGGCTGAGACCATTGATGATTTTTCTCTTTCTCTGGCCCTAACTCCAGATTTTCTTGACAAACTCCACAAGTTACAAGCTGAGCTTTTGCCTCTGTTGCAAATTTTGGAAGCTTAGGCAGTGAACCAAGAGGTTTCCTGGGTGTACCCCTATAATATGCTGAATTAAAAAAAAAGAAAAAAAAAAAAGAAATGCAATGCCAAACTGTCATTTTTTACAATGGAGTTTGGATGAAAATGGAGGTTCTGTGAACAGGATAGTAACTAAGATTTGGGCCTTCATATGTGCTCACTCTATATCTGAATAGCTACCACCATCCAACACTCACCTCTAATTAATTTCTATATTTGCATAATTATCCTATAGCTATTAAATGCCACTTGTTCCTAAAAGCTTTCTTCTTTTTTTTTTGCAGACAGAGTCTCACTCTGTTGCACTTGGGCTAGAGTGCCGTGGCATCAGCCTAGCTCACAGCAACCTCCAACTCCTGCCTCAGCATCCCAAGTAGCTGGAACTACAGGCATGCGCCACGATGCCCAGCTAATTATTTCAATATTTTTAGTTGGCCAATTTTAATTTCTTTCTACTTTTTTTTTTTAGTAGAGACAGGGTCTTGCTCTTGCTAGGGCTGGTTTCGAACTCCTGACCTTGAGCGGTCCGCCCACCTCAGCCTCCCAGAGTGCTAGGATTACAGGCTTGAGCCACCACACCTGGCCTAAAAGCTTTCTTTTACTGCCATAACTGACTCAGTTCTCTCTGCTCAGGGCTCAAGTTATAAGTTGTACGTCCCCTATCAAAACACTTAATAGACTCTGCTGTAACTGCCTATTTAATCGTTGGTCTTATTAGACTGTAAGCTTTGCCCATGTTTCCAAGTGACTCAACACCAAGTATATCGAGTTTAGTAGGTACTCAAAATACTTTAATGGATGGATGAATGAATCAGATACTGAAACTTTAAAACAGCAGTTGTTCCCAAACACCTGGGTACTTGATGTCATATTGATCCATTCAAATTTATGCCGACTGAGATTCATGCCAATGCTATTCACTTAAGACCATCTTCACGGCTCTTATATGGGACCATCTCATTTACTGCTATATCTCTAGGGCCTACAACTGAACCTGGCACCTAATTAAGTACTCAGGGGATATTTTTAAAATGGTGAGTGACATCATAATAGGAATAACTTACATTTTTTATACTGCTGCATCCCTTAAAAAGTAAGTTTAAGATATTTTCTCTTTTTAGACATTTTGCCCAAGGTCACAAAATTAGCATGCAGTAAAGACTGGTTATGCTCCGTAGTTTTCTTCTATTATGCCAGGATATTTTGTTCAAAAGTAAGCTACTCTGGAAGGAAATCCAAGATGTCCCTTTGTTCTACCAAAATGCTTACTTTTGTGTGTCAGTCTGTGCCAATTTCAGGCACATTCTGATGCCATTGCTATCAAGTGAAACTGGCCATATACTTGCCTTTCCAGAATGATTTATCATTTAAAACATGTACATTTTAAAATTTTGGTCCTATCTGCTGAAGTCATGTTGTTCTATAAGGTTGCCAGAGAGTTGGATTATGAAGACCCAGAGCTGGTCACAGCTGGGCATATCTATGAAATGATGATTTCAGTCTTTGATGACCTACACCCTTCCCATACAGGTAATGTTGATAAATTTTTCAAGGAGCAATTAGTGCCTATTCTTTAGACTCTTCACTTTAGATTTTAGCATGTAAAGATTCATCATATCTGTGATAGTTTTGTGAAGTTAGGCAAAGGAGGAAGGGGAGAATTAGACTCATGTTGGAAGGTTAAAAGACTTTTTAACCTCTTAGCAACACCTGAAGCAATACAAAAAATTTAAATACAGCTCTAGCTAGAGATCTTGTGAGCTAAGAGGCAGAGAAGATGTATAGACATAACTCTTATGCTTTATACTTGAATGACTTTATGTCTAGTAATGCCAAATACTTTTTATCTGGAAAGAGCCAGATATTGGATAACATGTAGTCCAAACATACAGGTACTTGGATGCTTTAAAAATATTTCAGTTATTTTACTTGATGTAGATAGAGCCATTATCAATGCAAATCATGAGTAATTTGCCAAGTTCCACAGCTCAGACTCTTCATGAAGGTGCAGAGCATGGTTATCTCTCTCTGCCATTTGGCTTTTTTATTTTTGAGACAGAGGCTCACTGTGTTGCCTGGGCTAGAGTGCCGTGGCATCAGCCTAGCTCACAGCAACCTCAAACTCCTGGGCTCAAGTGATCCTACTGTCTCAGCCTTCCGAGTAGCTGGGACTACAGGCATGCGCCACCATGCCCGGCTGATTTTTTTTCTATATATTTTTAGTTGGCCAATTAACTTCTTTCTATTTATAGTAGAGACGAGGTCTCACTCTTGCTCAGGCTGGTTTCAAATTCCTGAGCTTGAGAGATCCCCCCGCCTCGGCCTCCCAGAGTGCTAGGATGATAGGCGTGAGCCACCGCGCCCAGCCCGCCATTTGGCTTTTTAAATAGCTACCCCACCATTTTGGGTCAGCCTGGGGTAGAATGGGCCTTTGGTAGAGTGAGATTAAGTCTACCCAGATTGCAGAATTATAAAACCCTTGGCACTTGTGGCTTTAACAGTCATAGTTTTGCTAATTACAAACCACTCTTTGGTGCATATTTGAATTATGTGTCGTGGATCTAGAGCAGGGTACTTAGCAAGTGAGTGA